>JAJONR010000017.1:0-79056 GCA_029582245.1 Solanum etuberosum
AAGATTCAAACTTTGTTGTTATCAATGAGAGAGAGAAACTAGGGTGTATGTGTTCCCCATAAGCTCTTAACGCGGTATTCCTAATAATAGTAATCATTTCCTAGTGTTTTACATGCAAAGTTGTTAAGATATGTATCCCTAAGTGATTGGTCCTCCAAATAGGGAATTTCACTCCACACCTTGGTCCGGCTACGTGTGTATAATTTACTAACCCTTACCTTTACCTCATATTAGACATCACATCAATGTATGGCTTAGTTTTCACCCTCGCACCAATTGACATTAGACTATTAGATAGTATCACACTAAATCTCTGTTGATAATTCTTTACTTATTAACTACCTCCTTGGTCCGGGAAGTAGCAACAAGGCGAGTTCTAACGTTGGCCACCGTTAAAAAGACTTCTAAGCGAAAGAATTACCAATACATGCATCAACACTATTCAAGAATTTCTTAGTTATTATTCATACGTTGTTAATTGCTCATGGTTCCCACAACCCTAGTTGTGGATTTAGTTACTCATGCTTGAAAGAACACAATTCATATTTTTGTAAAGAGAATTCATGAACTTACGTTTAGAGTAGAAGAAACCCGTAACTCCAAATGAATTTCAAATCAAAAATCTTATAAATCGAAATCCGTAAATCAAATTTTCAAAGTTTACAAGTTAATTCCCAAGAAAATATTAATAACTAAAAGTAAACAATAATGTCTAACCCCCAAAAATGAGGTTTACATACCCTATTTATAGAAAAACATGTCCTAAACAAAAAGGAAACAAAATAAGGAAATAAACTTTCTGGACGCGGCTTTGGTCGACGACTCGACCTACGGACCGTGGGTTGACCTACGGTCCGTAGGTCCCCTCCGTTGGTCAACACTTGGACTTTTTCTGCAAGGCCTGGAACCTTCAACTCCAGTTCATCACTGAAGGACGTGCAGGACGGACCGTAGGTGGGTCCTCTTCCGTGGCTCCACACTTAGGATTTTCATCAGGTACTGGAACTTCGACTCTCTGAACACCTTCTACGGACGTGCAGGATGGCCCGTAGGTCGACCTACGGTCCGTAGGTTACTTAGTGGTTCCACACTTGGTCAGACTTCCCTGATGCTCCCATCTACGCCCACCATCGACAGACCATCATAGGACCTACGGCCGTAGGTCCCTTCGTGGGTGGCTACTTCTGCAGATTTTTCAGCTGTCATCTCACCAAATTGCGTCCAAGCCTATTTCCTGCAAACATTACACAAAAACATTATTTCCAATACAAAATGGCCCTAGACACACACAACTCTTAAGTGAAATTTATCAAAAATACCGTAAACTCATGGTATATCAACACCCTCAACTTAAATATGTTGTTTGTCCTCAAGCGACACACTAACAATCTAAACGACACTTGTGTAGAGGCATATATACAAACTCAGCAATCACATGGTTATCTCAACACATTCCATCTTCTTAGTGCAAATCATTTTTATTAGACTCAACAAGCTAACTCATGCGGATCAAGATATGACACAGATCGACCAATAGACACCACAACATACACTTTTCACTATCACCAAGGTACCAACTTTCCGACAATGTAACTAGTCCCTCACTTCAAACGAAATCCTTTTCACATAGAAGATATGAATTTTTGACTTTTAGGATTCATTCAACACTCACGCTCAGAAGTGACTTCAAGTATAGTTAGTACTCAATACCATAGGCTTGCCCTTATTTTCACTGCTTAGACTCTCCAAACTAGTTGCTAGGATCACTATAGGACTTTCTTAGCTTGTAATGTAGGCTCAGGGTCAGGTGTGGTACATTTGGGTATTTTTTAGTGACTTTCTGCCCTCCTTGACATTACATTGGTTTTTTTACCTCTTTTCTCAACCTATTTTTGACATCCTTTCATTTTACTTTTTTTCCCTTGACTCATTTCAACATGGATGTGACTTTTGACTTTTTGGCTCTTATTTTTCACTTTGTTCTTTTTCTTTCACCCTAATTTTCTTTATTTCTTTCATCACTTTTATTTATCATCTTTTTGCTTCTTTTGCACAAAGTCACATCCTCTTCTATTTTGTTTCTCTTTTCAACACAAAACTCTTTTCATACCCCTTTTTTTTCGGTTTCCTCTTTCATAGCCATCCTTAACTTATGGATTTTGCATTAGTTGAGGTGCACAATATCCGATGTCGGACCAGGGCCAAGATCAAGGTAACTTTTGAATTAGCCACCCTCAACTTAGGCTTTTGGCCTAAGTCAAGGTGCACATGTCCAAGGAGGGACCGGGGCCAAGACAATTATTTTAGGGAAGGTGAGTTAGGTGAATCAAAAGAAATGGTCTATTTTAGGCTCAAATATTTGGATCAAAGGGAATATTGATTTCATTTGGTTGGATCATTTTAGGCTTAAGTGGACTAATTTGAACAAGGGCCTATGATCACTTCCCAACTTCTAGCCTAGATCATCTTAGCAGGACCAACGGGGCAAGTTCTAGATTGGCACATACTGTCTGAACATTCAACTTTTCTCACACACTCTTGGCACATTGTTTCATTATCAGATTATCAGATTACCCAGTTCAAGTTTTAGCTTAAGTCATGAGGTCACATCGGTTCTTATCATGTCACATTAAGATCCAACACATTCAACTCATCAAGACTATAGATCTAGCACAGTTCAACATTTTTGTGCAGGGATCATTTTTCTCATGCTTTTCACGCCATCATGCTTTCATTTTTCTACTTACTCCTACACATACATTGCTACACATGCCGGTTCAACAGAAATTTAAACAGTTTCTTGGGGGAAAATAACATAGGCAAGAAAACCCCAAGAGAGGATTATGAGTTGTGTTACTAAGACTTCACCCTATCACTCACAATCCATTTTCCCCACCCCCAACAAAATAAAGTGCAATTGTCCCCAATGCACAAAAAAATAAAAAGCAAAGGATCGAGTGAAGCAAACCTATGGCGCATATGCGCCGAAGATCACTCAAGAAGCGGGTGGGTCTGGTTTTCCGGAACCCGCTGGATCCTTACTTGGAACGCCATCAGTAGCGCTCCCATCTACCCTCTCATCACCCTCAGTAGTGCTATCATCAACTCTTGAGACACCATCAATAGTGCCCATACCGCTAGATGGGCCCACAACTATCTCTGTAGCCCTCTGCTGTCTCATCTCCTTATCAACTATAGATGCTCTCCGAGCCACCTCAATCTACTGGCGCTCCCTTTTCCTCGCTCTCTCAGCCTTAGTGTCATCAGAAGTTAGACCGGAGTGGGGGCGCTTCCCAGCAGTACGGGAAGAATCTGGCTGTGGCATACCATCTCCGAATAGGGCACTCAATACCGTATCATCAACCGGTGCCATAGGGGCAGACTCTGGCTCAGTCTTTGGTGGAGTGAGAAGTATAGTGACATCAGCACGGAGGCTCTCTATCTCCTTCTAGAGGGTGGTCACATCAACAGTCGCGGCTGGCCTCTCTAGGACTCTCAACTCAAAGGCATCCAGGCGCTGATGAACGGCTTGGACCTTCTGGTCCATCATGTTCTCCATCCGCTGTTCAACCCTAGTCACGGACTCCGCTATAGCACGTTGCATCCATGGCCTCACATGCTGAAGTAGGGTAGCCATCTATGCCTCGAGCCTCTGTACTCGAGCTAGAGGGATGGCGGTGGCACCGGAAGAATGGGTGGCTCTAGACGAGCTAGGGGCCTGACTGGCGGCCGGAGACGGAGGAGCATGAGCCTCTGCTGTAGTGGCTGGAGGGGCAGTGTCATCATCATGCATCTGCTCCACATTCGCTACAAGATCATCGCCCAATGGTGGCACCTCAACCTGTGGCTCCGTGTGAGGTGCAGCTGCATTGGTCTCATCCCGAATAAGGCATATATCAAGAGTCTTGGTTGCGTGAAGCAACTGGTCACAATGCCATACTGGTACACCGGAGTCCCTGCAAAGCTGGAATATGAGGCAGGGGAAAGGCAAAGTGGTGGTGGCCTTGAAGGCCCTATCGTGGATCACCTCGATCAGTATAAGGACAAAATAAACCTCAAGTCCTGCTACCATGGCTGCAACTATCACCGCTCGATCCGATGTGACCACATTTTCCGCTTGAGTGGCGGACAGCCTATAACGTATCAGCAGCCAGAAGAGTTTTGCAGAAAAAATTAAGCTGGCCTTCCTGATGCCTATGCTCGGAGTACTGACCCACTCTGCTCGCTTGCCGTCCGTGGGAAGATGTCGTGCTAGCCACTGAATAAGTGACTCTCGTTGCTCGGCATTCCTCTGAAATGCCCCACTCTGGATGATGCCCATGCGATAATCTAGCTCTGCTGTATTGATGGGCAGAGTCTGATCCGGGCCATATATGAACCTGCGAAGGGTGGTCTCAGACATGTCCATAGAAAAGCCCTGAACTAGTGTAGCCTCGAGTGGAGGCTGAGCTGCGGGCTTGGCCCTCTTGGAGATGGACCCTCTAATAGTAGCGGCATAGGAAGCGTAGAACTCCCTGACTATCTCCTCACTGTATGTGCCTGGGGGCCGGGCCATCCACTCGCACCTGTGTCTAAGAAAGAGTTCCTCAATGACTGGAGCAGTGTGCAGGCTACCTGTAAGAGGTCGGTGCTCCTCGGTGACTAGTCGAGCAATCTTCTCCTTCTCATTCAGCATGTGGGAATCTCTGTATATCTGATACTGGCCCTCCACACACCATCAATTTGGTTCCTCAGCAACTGGTGCAGGCTCGGTACTGAGAGGCACTGGAACGTCACCCGCACTATCAGCCTCAGAAGATGAGGCAATGATACCATTAGAACTGGAGCCTGAGTTGGAGCCGGATGCGGACTCATAGCCAGCCGATGATCCGATCGGTGTGGCCCCCTCATCAGACTGGGGGCAGTTACCACGTCAGAACTCACCTGCCGGGCTCTGTTCCGTGTAGTGCGGGGAGCAGTGGGGGAGGTCCTGGTGCGAGGTGGAACGTACTCCACATCATTCTCCACATCAGTGTCCTCATCGATCAGCCGAAAGGACGGTGCCACAGATTTTGATTTGCCCTTTGCGGCGGGGCTTTCTTTGGGGCCATAGTACCTGTAAGAGCTTAGTTAGTACCAAAACAAGCAAATAAAACACTCGGAAAATTTTTAGAACAAGAAACGAACCAAAACCAAAACTCAAAAAATTCCTGGACAATAGCAGAACTGTCCACCTACGGTCCGTAGGTCCCCTTCGTAGGTCAGAGTTCCCAGAAGTTGGGTCTCTGATGTGAACCACAGATGTGCAGAACGGTCCGTCGATGGAACGACGGACCGTTTTCCACCTCCGTGGTTCCACACTTAGTGACTATTTCATGTGCAACAGACCCATGGACCTGACCTATGGTTCATAGGTTGACCTACGATCCGTGGACGGTGTCTCGTGGGTCAGTGATCTACCATGTTTCAGACTTGCCTCATATTGTACTCATTAATTCAACAAATCTATTAATCAACTTAGGTCTAATCATGAATTTCAACACAATATATGGTAGTTCGTCATCCTTAGGGTTTCGATTACTCACAATTTGACTTTTTGACATACCGAACTAGGAACCCTAAGTCAAAACTTCCATTTAGACTTTTTACCCTGATTCAGTTAGTTTTAATAAAATTCACACTCACATAACATCATACCTAGGGCTATTCTAGCATACAATCCAACATTTAACTATAAAATTAACAACCCTAACCACCCAAGGTCAAGTTCCAACTTCGTGACTTCATAATACAACAATGAACAGTGAATTCAAAGTTAGAGTGAAATCATTTACCTTTCAAGCAATCGAAGTGGGTGAGTGTGATAATACAATAGACTCCTTAGAACTTTTGTTAGCCTTTGACACTGAACCGGATAATGGAATCGTTGGGGAATGGAGATGGGGGATTTAGGGAGAGAAGGAGATGATTTGGGAGTTTGGGGAAATGAATGGGGAATGATGTGGGAGTTATATGAGTGATTAGGGGGATTTAGAGGATTGAAAAATGGTTGGGGGGATTTAGATGGACGTGAGAAATGATTTGAATATGAATGGTTTTATTTAAAGGGAGTACGGGTCCGGTCGGCAGAACCCTAGGTTTGGACCCACGAACCCCGTCTACGGACCGTAGGTCACTCTGACACTTAGACTTTTTAGAAAACTTACCTGGGATCTACGGACGCCATTCACGGTCCGTGGATAGACCCACGGACCGTTGATAGGATCCGTAGACCACTGCACAACCTTTTTCTGCATATTATTCCTTTCACCCCTGCACACGTAGCAACCATTGGGAATTTCTTTTTACATTCTCTAGATAATTTTTAGACACGGTCCCTATTCTACATCTAGCCAACACTAATACAAAAAGAAAACACCTATCTAAAGAGTTACATAAATTAGAATAAAAGAAGAAAACTCCTAGTTCGAAAAGAAAAACCTATAGTTGGCTAGATTGTACATCTTGGGTTGCCTCCCAAGAAACGCTTGATATAAAGTCGCGGCATGACCAAGGCCCCTTGATTACTCAGACTTCATCAAGATAGTAGGCCTCAATCACTTCTTGCACACTCTCCATCCTCCCCATGTAGACTTTGATCCTTTGCCCATTCACCTTGAACCTTGTTCCATCCTTGTTCTCGAGCTCGACCGCTCTATGTGGAAATATGTGAGTGACTATGAATGGCCCGGTCCACTTGGACTTGAGCTTGCCAGGAAACAAGCGCAACGTTGAGTTGAATAGAAGCACCAGATCACCCACAACCAATTCACGTTTTTCAATTTTTGATCATGATACTTCTTCATCTTCTCCTTGTACAAGGCTGACCTTTCATAAGCTTTTAGGAGAAACTCATCAAGCTCATTCATGTCGTTCACTCTTTGACTCGATGCAGTGCCCCAATCCAAATTCAACTTCTTTAGCGCCCACATAGCCTTATGCTCTAGCTCTACCGACAAATGGCATGACTTCCCATAGACAAGTTGGTAGGGGGACATACCTATGGGAGTCTTGAATGCGGTGTGATAGGCCCATAGAGCATCATCAAGCCTCCTTGATCAATCCGTTCTATTGGCATTCACAGTCTTTGCAAGAATCTGCTTGATCTCTCTGTTTGACACTTTAACTTTCCCACTAGACTGCGGATGGTAAGGAGTGGCTACATTGTGACGGAATCCATATTTCTCTAGCAACGTCTTGAACAACTTATTACAAAAGTGGGAACCTCCATCACTGATAATCGCCCTAGGTGTACCAAATCTGGAAAAGATACTCTTTTTTAGGAATGCGGTGACACTTTTCCCTTCATTGTTCGAAAGCGCAATTGCTTCCACCCATTTCGACACATAATCAACCGCAACAAGAATATACTTCATTCAATGTGAACTCACAAATGGACCCATAAAGTCAAGGCCCCATACATCAAACAACTCAATCACCAATATCGGATTCATAGGTAGCTCTTGCCTCTTTGAAATTCCTCCTTCTCTTTGGCAACGATCATAAAACTTGGAGAAATCATGAGCATCTTGGTGATTGGTAGGCCAGTAATACCCACACTGCAAGATTTTATGAGAAGTCTAAATACCACTATGATGCCCACCAACAGGCGATGAATGACACGCCTCTAGTATACTCATCATCTCAACCTCGGGCACACAGCGACGAATAATCCCATCAGCACAAATATGGAACAAATAAGGCTCATCCCAAAAGAACTTCTTCACATCATGCATAAACTTTTTCCTTTGGTGAAAAGACAAATCCGATGGAACCAGATCACTTGCCAAGTAGTTAGCAAAGTCTGCGAACCAAGGAATAAGATCATGAGAAGCAGCCAATAATTGTTCGTCTGAAAAACATCATTAATTTCAGCCCCATCTCCTAGCTTGAGCATAGCTTCCTCCTCTAATCTGGACAAATGATCGGCAACTTGATTTTCGGTCTAATTTCTATCTTTCACCTCAAAATTGAATTCTTGCAGCAACAATACCTATCTAATCAACCTCGGTTTTGCATCCTTCTTAGCCATCAGATACCTCAATGCAGAATGGTCAGTATGCACTATGACCTTATTACCAAGCAAGTAGGATCGAAATTTATCGAATGCGAAAACCACAACAAGGAGTTCTTGTTCAGTGACCGTGTAGTTCTTTTAAGCCACATTTAGAGATTTGCTGGCATAGTAAATAGGATGAAGAATCTTCTCTCGCCTTTGTCCCAATACCACACCAAGCGTCACTCCACTCGCATCACACATCACTTCAAACGGTTGTCCCCAATCCGGTGAAATAATGAAAGGTGCGGAAACTAGCTTTTCTTTCAACTGTCCAAATGCTCTCAGACAAGCATCATCAAAATCAAACTTACACTCCTTTTAAAGCAATTTGCCCAATGGGTGTGCAATTTTGGAGAAATCCTTGATAAACCTCCTATAAAAGCCTGCATGCCCAAGAAAACTTATAACACCTTTAACAGAGATAGGTGGTGGAAGCTTTTCTATTACCTCGACTTTAGCTCTATCAAACTCAATATCCTTCTCAAAAATTCGAAGACCCAAAACAATCCCCTTTTTCACCATAAAGTGGCACTTTTCCCAATTGAGCACAAGATTGCACTCTTCACACCGTTTTAGTACCTCGGCCAAATGCATCAGACAACCATCAATCGAATCACCTACCACAGAGAAATCATCCACAAATACCTCAATAGTATCCTCCACCATATCTGAAAATATCAATATCATGCAACGCTGGAAGGTCGCTGGAGCATTACACAACCCAAATGGCATCCGTTTGAAGGCAAAAGTCCTATAAGTGCAAGTGAAGGTGGTCTTCTCTTGGTCTTCCGGAGCTATGGAGATCTGATTGTAGCCCGAATAACCATCAAAAAAGCAATACCAACCCTTACCAGCAAGGCGGTCCAGCATCTGATCCATGAACGGCATAAGGAAGTGATCCTTTTCTTTCCAAGCATTCAATTTCTGGTAGTCCATGCATACGCTCCATCCAGTAACTGGCCGCATCAGAACAAGCTCATTTTTCACATTCGGAACCACGATATTCCCACTTTTCTTAGGAACACACTAATAAACAAGACAAACCCAACTACTATCTACAATGGGATATATGACTCCAACATCCAACCACTTGATGATTTCCTTTTTCACTACCTCTTGCATAGGTGGATTTAGCCTCCTTTGGTGCTCGATACTAGGCTTATGTTCCGGCATGAGTTGGATTTTATGAGAACAAATGCCAGGAGGAATCCCAAAAATGTCTGCAATAGTCCACCTAATAGCCCGCTTGAACCTCTTCAGCACAGAAACCAATGCCTCAACTTGTACCGCACTCAAATCGACCGCAATGATAACTGGTAAAGTACCATCTCTCCCCAAAAATACATACCTCAAATGCGATGGCAGGGCCTTTAGCTCCAATTTTGGAGCCTCTTCAACAGACGATTTTGCGGGTGGAGAGTCATGATTCTTCATATCTAGCTCCAATTTCTTTGGTTTGGAACGGAATTCAAACCTATCATGTGCGGCGACCAATTCTTCATAGTCTTCAATACCATCACCCTTAAAATTCATCATTACCGCTGCCAGTGCATCAACACCCAACCTCTCTTCAATAGACGTATCAGAACCTCACTCCACAATATGATTCACCACTGACACTGACTTGAGATCGCTTTCCTGCTTCATGGACCTACAGATATTAAAAGTTACCTCTTCACTATTCAATCGGAACTTCATCTTCCCTCTCTCCATATCAACCAAGGCGCGCCGAGTAGAAAGGAATGGTCTCCCTAGGATGATGGGAACCTCACAATCAACCTCACAATCAAGTATCAGAAAATCTTCCGGAAAAATAAACGACTCCACTTTCACAAGTACATCTTGGAGAACACCAATGGGCTTCTTCAGAGTCTTATCGGCCATGAGTAATCGCATCGCAGTTGGTTTTGGAGCCCCTAAACCCAACTTCTTGTAGATAGACAATGGCATCAGATTAATGATAGCACCTAAATCACACAACGCCTTCGTAAAATGCAACAACCCAATGGTACAAGGAAAAGTGAAAGCACCAGGATCCTCTTTCTTCTGCACAAGTGACCTAGTAGCAATATCACTGCAATGTTGCAATCACTCATCATTCTCAAAACTGACGACCCTCTTTTTGGTCACCAAGTCCTTCATAAACTTCGCATACCCAGGAATTTTCTCCAAAGCTTTTATCAACGGAACATTGATGGAGAGTTGTTTCAACATAGTAATGAACCTGCGGTATTTTCCTTCTTCAGTCTTCTTCACCAATCTCTGTGGGAATGGAGGTGGAGGTCTAGGCATGGGAACAACTTTTTGGGTCACCTCTACTTCCTCCTCTGTAGCATTTTTAGACTCTCCAGTAACCTCAATCTCATCATCATCTCTTTCTGCCACAATTTCAACCTCAGACGGCATAGGGGGATCAATGGTCTGTTTACCTCCTCGAGTAGTGACTGCCATACAATGCCCATCATTCTTCGGATTCTGGATGGTGTTGCAAGGAAGTGTGCCAGCCAGACGTGGGTTCATTGTAGTGGACAACTGATTAAACTGCTGCTCAAGTTACTTGATCAACACTGCATGGGCATCAACTTTTTGACCGATTCCAGACAAGTCGTTTTGCATCTCTTTCACATTCTCATCAGTCACATCAAACCTCTTCATCATCTTCTGCATCATATCCTCAATGCGTGACATACTTACCCCCAGCTTCTATATTGCCAGATTCCTGATTTGCAGGTGGAACATAAGGCCCACCTCTCTCGTTTATGTTGCCATAGTTGTTTCGGTTGTAGTTGTTATTGCGATTGTAGTTCCCATCCCGGACATAGTTTCCCTTTCGATTGTAGTTTCCATAGTTCCGACCTTGGTTTCCGTGACCTTGGCACCAACTATCCGAGTTGGAACCTTGGGCGTTGGCTCGGAAAACCCCCGTCTGAACATTCACTAAATAAGCATCCTCCTCAGTAGCATTCCTCAACTGGTGGTGGTGGAGTTCTAGTCAGATATTTTACCGCATTCACTTTCTCTGCACCTCCACTCACATGCTTCAATACCAACCCAAGTTTTGTCCTCATCTGAGCCATCTCCTCACGAATGTCATCACTAGATTGATCTGGTGCGGCTTGAACAGCGAATGTGCATCTTCCAGTATTAGCTTTTCTAGTGCTCCATGCCTTATTATTCCGGGAAATCTTCTCCAATTTTTCAGCGATCTCCTCAAAAGTGCACTCACCATAGGATCCTCCAGCGATAGTATCTAGCACAGCCTTTCCATTGTCATCCTGCCCTCTATAGAAATACTCTTTCAATGACTCGTCATCTATACGGTGATTTGGAATACTTTGAATCTATCCTAAGAACTGCTCACAGACTCTCCAGGTAGTGCAACAAAATTATTCAACTTGTCCTTATGGTTAAGCTTCTTAGACACTGGGAAATACTTTGCCTTGAACACTCGATGCAATTGGTCCCATGTATGAATTGAATTATATCGAAGCTCAACAAACCACACCGCAGCATCACCGGTCAATGATAGAGGGAAGACTCTCAACCCTATGACATCCATATCCAACTCTGGTCGCCCCACACAACTCTTACAGACACTTCTCAATTTAGCCATGTGACCATGCAGATCTTTTAAAGCTAGCCCAGAGAACAACCCTCTCGCTGTAAGCATCTACATCAGACTGCTCGTCACCATGAATGTATTCCCTGGGGGTAGAGGAGGGAGAATAATAGGTCCTTCTGATTCAACGATATTGAAGTCGACCCTATAGTTATCACGCAACCTCGGTTCTGGTGGATGTTGTACCCTCACTGCAATGCCAAGTAGAATTACCACCAAGAACCTGAGCATTCTCATTACCAACTCTAGGAGGTTGCAAGTCAACTCCATCCTCATGTTCATCAATGATTGGATTATTATGGACCCCTTGATTTTCCATTTTTCTCAAAGTTTTGCTCAACTCTGGATTGTATGGGGTCAATGGTTCGCCTCGACTCCGTGTACTTGACATACACTAGAGTAGAAACCTGAAGAAAACAAAAACAAAAGAAAATGTAAAATCAAGAAATAATTGACTAAAGTTCAATAATGTAGTTAAACTTAATCCAAAAGCCTTACTCCCCGGTAGCGGCACCAAAATTTGATACACTCAAATTACACCTCCCTAAAGAAGTATAAGCGATCGTTGTCAAATAAAGAACCCAACTTGTAGGTTGGGGTCGATCCCACGAGGAATATGGTTTAGACTTAAACTTAACTCACTATTATATTCATTTAGTCAACTTATTTCCGAGACAAGCAAATAAAAGGGGGGGGGGATTTGTGAAAGAAATAATTGATTGTTGTTTAAGTAACAAGTGAGCAAGATTAAAACTTTGTTGTTAACAATGAGAGAGATAAACTAGAGTGTATGTGTTCCCCATAAGCTCTTAACGCGGTATTCCTAATAATAGTAATCCTTTCCTAGTGTTTTATATGCAAAGTTTGTAAGAATCCCTAAGTGATTGGTCCTCCAAATAGGGAATTTCACTCCGCACCTTGGTCCGGCTACGTGTGTATAATTTACTAACCCTTACCTTTACCTCAGATTAGACATCACATCAATGTATGGCTTAGTGTTCACCGTCGCACCAATTGACATTAGACTATTAGATAGTATCACACTAAATCTCTGTTGATAATTCTTTTCTCATTAACTACCTCCTTGGTCCGGCAAGTAGCACCAAGGCGAGTTCTAACATTGGCCACCGTTAAAAAGACTTCTAAGCGAAAGAATTACCAATACATGCATCAACACTATTCAAGAATTTCTTAGTTATTATTCAAACGTTGTTAATTGCTCATGGTTCCCACAACCCTAGTTGTGGATTTAGTTACTCATGCTTGAAAGAACACAAGTCATATTTTTGTAAAGAGAATTCATGAACTTACGTTTAGAGTAGAAGAAACCCGTAATCTCCAAATGAATTTCAAAGCAAAAATCTTATAAACCAAAATCCGGAAATTAAATTGCCAAAGTTTGCAAGTTAATTCCCAAGAAAATATTAAGAACTAAAAGTAAACAATAATGTCTAACCCCCAATAACGAGGTTTACATACCCTATTTATAGTAAAACATGTCCTAAACAAAAAGGAAACAAAATAAGGAAATAAACTTTCTGGACGCGACTTTGGTCGACGATTCGACCTACGGACCGTGGGTCGACCTACGATCCATAGGTCCCCTCCGTTGGTCAACACTTGGACTTTTTATGCAAGGCCTGGAACCTTCAACTCCCAGTTCATCACTGACGGACGCGCAACACGGAACGTTGGGTCCTCTTCCGTGGCTCCACACTTAGGATTTTCATCAGGTACTGGAACTTCGATGCTCTGAACACCTTCTACGGACGTGCAGGACGGCCCGTAGGTCAACCTGTAGTCTGTAGGTTGCTTCGTGGTTCCACACTTGGTCAGACTTCCCTGATGCTCCCATCTACGCCCACCATCGACGGACCTTCGTAGGTCCCTTCGTGGGTGGCTACTTCTGCAGATTTTTCAGCTATCATCTCACCAAATTGCGTCCAAGCCTATTTCCTGCAAACATGACACAAAAACATTATTTCCAACACAAAATGACCCTAGACACACACAACTCTTAAGTGAAATGTATCAAAAATACCGTAAACTCACGATATATCACAGCGTCATCCCGACCAAACAAGAATCTATTGATAGTTTCAAGAGAAATGTTCGTAGGAACATCTCTGACGAAAATTTCATTCAGTCTTACCGGCTTCGCGTAAGTGGTGTACTTGTTGCCTTTCTCCAGCAATGTTGAATTATTGGCATAGAACTCTCGCACCATGGCTGGGTAGTAATTCCCTTATTCCTTGGACATCCAGTCAAGCTTGTACTTCTTCAATTACCACTCTATCTCTGGGTATTCAGGGAGATCCGGTGCAATGACTCTGACCTCCTCTGCTATGCTCCTCATATGGTTTCACATACATTTAGTGTGAGCTCCTCATTGTACATATTTTATGCCCCCGGTACCGTCCACCTCATGTGATCTCAAAAACTAGCATTCTTTGTCATAATGGACCCATCACAAACTAGTTGCCTCAATAGGGGCCTCAACAACATGTGGTGCATGGGCTTCAGCAAACTCTTCAGAAGAGTCAAAACTAGAGCCCATGTATGATGTGTCCCCCTCTTTATACTAGGAGGAATCCTCATATGCTCGTGCAGTAGCCCAGTTTCTATGCCAAGGAGGAGCCGGGTTGACCTCATGCTCCGAATCAGAAGGTTCATCACGAAGTTGACGGGTTTCTCACCTTTGGGCTCCACCTCTGGTCGGGTTTAGCATTGGAGGCATTTGTACCTACAAGAAAATAAGTTAGTACACTCGTGTGAAGAATAGCTAAACACATAATGGGCATATACAAGTGATTGATTGATGATTCCGAGATTTCAACTCATTTAGGGCTTTGTTTTGATATTTAATTGTACTCAAAGGCCTAATTTATGCTCCGTAGTGATGTTAAAATGTTGATTTACAGCAAAGAAAGCAAAAGGAGTAAGGCAAGGACATTACCGGGCAAAAAGGAACTTAAAAGATGAAAAAGGCTGAAGATAACAAAAGCTGAGAATCGCCTAAGCCACTCGGCGACTCGTCGAGTGGCACTTCAGCTCGCCTAAAGTTTCAGACTGCCAACCTTGGGGAGAAGCCAATTTGGCGATGGATTTGGACATTTGGCGGACCGCTAACTGGATCGGCGACACATTTTGGATCACCTAAAGTCACAGAACCTTGAGGACTAAAAGCCAAGGAAGACCGGTGATGAGATGGAGTGATTGGCGCGTCACCGACCTGGTCGGCGACGCTCGACTTACCTCGCCTAATGGTTCTTGCAGCTGAAATTTGGGAAACTATAAATTGAATTCTAAAAGAGTTCAAAGGGTCCGATTTTCATTATTAAAGGCTAGTTTTAGTTTTCTTCAGTTTTTGGGAGAGTTTTCTTAGTATTTTCCATTGGAGAACAACTTTGAAGGGTTTTTCAAGTAAATTCGAAGTGGGTCTTTGATTTTTAACATTTTGGATCATTTTAAAGACTTGGATTGCAATACCCAGATCATAGCATTTTGTTTCATTTTAAATACTTGGATTGCAATACCCAGATCATGGAGAATGTTTTTGGTATTGATTTCTATCTTTTTATGATGCTTAGCTAAAACCCCAATTCTTGAGGTGTGATTATGTGATTATTTGCTTAATTAGCTTATGGGTATTGTTGTTTAATGATTTAAATGATGTTTTAATGTGGGTTTGATCGATAGCTGAGTAGTAATTTATGAATTGTAGTTGCAAATATAATTTTAGCTTAGTGTTTTGGACTTGCTCGAGAGAGAGGTTCTAAAATCAAGGTTATCGATTGATGATTGTAGTGTTTGGGTTGTTATGGGTTCAGCTCGAGAGAGTGAATCCTAAACCCAGTCCTACCCATCTTGCTCGAGAGAGAAGATGCATTAAGGTTTTGGGTTATCTTAATTGTTGTGCTTGTTGATGTTTGAGAGAAATCACTTGAAGCGGAATAGTTGTTCAGGAGAAAGCTATTTCAATTATAGTCTAGCCTACCCCCTGATATTTAGTTTTTTACTAGTATTTTCAATTACCCATATATCGAACTTCACCTATAATCAATCACATCCCGAGAATTTCTCTCATTATTGTTATCTCATTGCTATTTGACTAATTGTAGTTGATAATTTCAAAACCTAAAAAACCCCATTTGACATTCGTGTCACCCCTTTTATTTGATGTCTTTTCCGATAATATCTATTCATATAGCTAGTTAGATCACATTTGTACTTCTTAATTGAATTTGAACATGTACCGCTCCCTGTGGGATTCGACCCCAACTCAATTGTTGGGTTTTATACTGCTTAACGATCGTTCGCACCTAGATTGGATGAGGTGTGCTTGAAACGTTAATCAAAATGGCGCCGCTGCCGGGGAGTGGTGTTATTTAAAATTCTTTTATTGAAGTTGAATTGTGATCTTTGTAGTTATAGTTGAATCTACTTATTTTTATTTTTGGTTTTGTGTTGCTTGTTAAAACAGAGGAGGAAATAAGCGTTAATAGAAGTAATGGTAGCCAAGTAGGCCACCAAGATGATGTGGGCAACCTCAACGATGTCAATGACCCAAGCCAAATAGGTGGTGTTGGTGCCCTTCGTTTACCTCCGGCTGAAGGAAACACTGTGTTTCACATCACGAGCACCATGTTGCATCTCCTACAACTAAAGGGTTTGTTTGGTGGTTTGGCTCATGAGAATCCCCATGAGCATATTAGGAATTTTGTTGATGTCTGTGGACCGTTCTCCTTTAGGAACATATGTTAAGAATCGGTCCGGCTGAGGTTGTTCCCATTTTCTCTTATGGGCGAAGCAAGAAAGTGGTTGGCTGAGTTACCAAGAGATACTATCCCTTCTTGGATGGATTTGATCACAATGTTCCAAGTGAGATTCTTTCCTCCGTTGCAGAGAATGATATTGAAGGATGGTATCCAAAGTTTCAAGCAATCGGAGGATGAATAAATCCATGAGACGTGGATGAGGTTTAAGAAGCTGGTGTTGTAGTGTCCTACTCATGGACTTCCAGATAAGTTGCTGCTGGAACTTTTCTATAGCGGTCTCGATTTGGTAAACAGATGAGTGGCTGACCAACTTTCTCCGAGTGGTATAACGCGACAGCCCTACGCAATAACGTCCCAACTCCTTGATTGCATGACCACGAGAAATAGGGCAGGGCATACGCGCGAAGACCAAAACTTGGCCAAAATGATGACCCAGCTTGATACCTTGGCAGAAAATATCATGGAATTTGAAGTGCTGTACAATAAGAAAGTAAACTTCATAGTCAATCAAGGAGGAAATTATCATGCAAAATCCTCAAGGCCAGGAGGCAATTAAGGAAGGGATAGAGAACAGGAGAAGGATAGGTATGTTCCTCCCCATGAGCGTAAAAAACCCAAGAACTCTGAGGATAGGTGGACAAATGATATGCTCTCACGCATTCTCAACAAAGTCGAAGAGTCCACCAAAGTATGGAAAGAAATAAAAAAGGACGTCTTGACTCTCCATCAGATGGTGACCTCTCATTTCGTTGCTATCAAGCAGTTGGAGACCCAAGTGGGTCAGATTTTGTCGCATTTGAATCCAAGACAACAAGGGGGGTTGCCTAGTATTACTATGGCAAACCCCAACAATGAAGCTTGAATGGGTATTTGCGTCGTGCCACGACGTTAACTAAGGTGCTTCTTGGGAGGCAACCCAAGTTTTTATTGTTTAAAGTTTGATTTTGAATAACGGGTGTTGATTGTGCAGGTTGAAAAGTGGAATGTGTTTGAGAAATGCAGGTTGGTGAGCCAAGAGTCCAGTCGGTGACTCACCGAAGAGGTCGGTGAGACCGACTTAGACCGCCGTTGGATCCACAAAAATTTGAAGTGGAAATTTGTAAAACTTGGTGGGCCAATGGATTAATCGACGACTCGCCGAACAGGTCGGTGAGCCCAATTTTATCCACCATTTGGAACCCCAAATAAACTGGAGGTCCTGTAAAACTCGGCGAGGTAAGTCACCACTCGGCGCATTGCTGAGTGGTTCGGCGCGGTCGACTAATAACGCTGAAAGGGCCGCGAACTGAAAGGTTTTAAAAAGCCAAACGGTTTAAATTTTTAAAATCTTTTGCATTCTCTCATTTCAAACCCCATACTCTCTCACCCGCACTCTCAATTTCCATATTTTCCTATTGTTATCAGTTTGTGTTGTTGGATCTCGTGTTTTGATTTGGATTACATTACATTGCCGCTTAGCATATCAAATTCTTCATTCGGCATTAATGTTGGTTTTCTGAACCCCGAACTCTTGATTAATGGTTGAACTCGAATGCATTTGGTAAAATCATGTTATTGTGTGCTGGGCCTGTGTTTGAATCGTATTTGATGTGTTGGATTGCCTATTTTGTATTTCGAAATTATGCTTATTTTCTTAAAATGATGATTCCCCGAGTTTTGTGCATTAAAATTGGTCATAAATTGTTGGGTTGTGGTTAATATATGTTGGGTATAGTTGGGTGAAGTCTGAGTAACCCCCAAATTGTGCCAAATGACGTAATTTGCCCAATGATAGAGTGGTTGACATCCTTCTTAAGGGCAAAAGTCATCAAATGGCTAATTTTGGCCAAATCGAGGGAAGTCTAAGTACCCCGGAGGCATGGGTCTTGTGTGAATTGCATAGTGTGTGTGTTTGATTTGGTTTTCGGGGGCTGCGGGATTGATTTTGGGAAACGGGGTTGAAATTTGGTACGTTGGGCAGTTCGGCGAGCTGGGTCGAGCTCGCTGAATAGTTCGACGGTTCGCCAACGTCCCCCTTGATCGCTTTTAATTTCGTGATTTGGCTAAGTTAGAGTCTGTAACATTCGGCGGGAAGCCTGAGCTCATCGAGTTCGCTCGGCGACTCACCAAATGTTTCCTTTGATCGCTCTTTCTGCGTTCCTAACCCCTAAAACACAATGTTAAGTTCGGCGGGCTATTCTGAGCTTGCTGAGTGATGTCGGCGATTCGCCGAAGGGCCCTGCACATCACCGACCTGTCATTTTTTTGGGAATTTTTCAAGCCAATCCTTTCGGCAAGCCTAATCTGGCTCGCCAAAGTGACTCGGCGACTCGCCGATTGGTTCAGTGAGTCTTTCTGCAACCTGAACTCTGCAACTTTTGTTGAAATTTTTTCTAACTCTTTTCGATGTGTTTTGCAGATATGGCTAGGACCAATTGGGACGAAAGTGGAATGCCACCCCGTAAACGAGCACGGGGCATCGTAATCAATGAGGGAGCTGCCGCTTCCTCCAAAAAAATCAAGAAAGCACCTCCAAAGGGAGGCAAGAGCAAGGGCAAAGAGCCCGTAGTTGAGAGACCGGAGCACAACTCCGGTAGTGACGGGGATTCTTTTGAGTCTCAGGCCTCATTCTCTGAGCCTGAGGATGAGCACTCACTTCGCTCCCAGCGAGTAGAGATTCGTGCAAGGGTTCACCAAGATCCGTCTAGGATCCCGGAGTCTACCCCTCCTGTTGATGATACAGTGCCAGCTCTGGCACAGACGGTGGTTCCAGCACCACTAGTTCAGGGTCCTCCTCCCCGGTTACTCAAAAGGCTAAATAACGAGGGACTGAGGACCATTCTTGAAGAGAAACGCTTATCCACAGATAGAGTGATAGACAGGTAGCCTCTTGTGTGGGACACACTCCGGTACCACAGGTTCGACATAATCACCAGGCCCCGTGGCCCCTACATTCCCACCTGGGTCTGAGAGTTCTATACGGCATACGGTGATCTAGTACCCCAGGGGAAGAAGAAAGTTAGTGCCTTCAGACCGGTGGAGTCCGTGGTAGTTCGGGGGAAGACAATGGGATGCAGCAGCGATCATATCAATGTTGTGCTTGACAGAGCTATAGGGTTTGAGCATGATTATGAGGGCATGACTACAGCACAGACTCTGGATGACCTAAAGGGTTGGCTGGTTCCCCTCATTTCTGACACCACCCCAAGGTGGATTGAGGTCGCAGCCCCTATTGAGAAGAAAGACTTGAATATAGTAGCCCGGTATTGGTTCGGGTTCATCAGCAACTCAATCATGCCTTTACAGAATGAGTCGATTCTCCGCCACCCAAAGGCGGCCTGTCTCGGATCTATCATCGCTAGGAAGCGGCTCAACTTGGGACTGATTATAAAGCAGGAGATGGCTATGGGGGGCAAACAACGCCAGACATCCCTGCCATTCCCAGTGCTTATTACAGAGCTATGTTGGCTGGCTGGATTTCCTCTTGATGAGAAGAGGGACATTGAGGTCACCCCCACATCCTCCACAGACATCCGGCACATTGAGGCCGAGTACACATGGGATGAGGCAGATAGAAGGAGAGCAACTACGGTGGATACATCCCCGGAGATTGATGTTGAGTCTACACCTGCAGAGGCAGCTTTGCCTACTCCGGCCTCCAGGCTTTCAGGTATATCCACTTCCACTCCTTCCCAGTCTCCTAGAGCTGCTTCAGGTGCCACTGCCTCTAGGCCTCTGATCACTCAGGCCATGCTCCTCAAGATGGGGCACCTAGCCCATTCTGCAGATGTGTGGGCTTTCCGGCTAGAGGCCGAGGTGCCCTGGATGATTGAGCGAGCCATCACAGCTGCACTCACACCTCTCCAGGCTACCACTGATGCTTTCACTGTGAGAGTAGTTATTTGTGATAGAGGACAGGGGGTGACTACTAAGGTTACATCTTTGAAAGTCGAGGTTACGGAGCTTAGGGAGGATGTGGACCATCTTAAGTCCACAGACTTCACTTCACTATTTGAGTCAGTAGAGGCTCCTGATGCTCCGAGGTCAGATGTCCCGCAGAGTCTGAGGCTGAGACTAATGAGAAGGATCTCGATATCCAGGATGAGACTACATATGAGGGGCTGACTGAGGTTGAGGAGGCTATGGTGCATTCATCCGTTCAGACTTCGTTGAGGGAGACTTCCATGGTGGGCTCCAGTGGGGCGAGTGTTGATATTGCACCGAGCACTGATGCCCAGCCCCAGAGTACTACCCCGGGCACTGATGCCCCAACAGATGGAGCGACTGTGTAGACAGGATCATTCTTTACCTCCCTCTCTGTCATTTTTATTGATTTTTATTGTTTTAGTTGCATTTGAGGACAACTACTTTTCTTTTGTGGGTGGGGTGAGGTATTTCCATACCTACCTTGTGTGTTTTGATTTTGTTTGTGAATATTGGTGAATATTGGGTTTTGTGATCTATATATGTGTTTTGATTTCAATTTTGTGGATGTTTGAGCTTGTGGCTCCTTGTTTTTAATGGAAATGGTTTTGACCTATTTTAAAAAAAAATTGTGCCGCCTCTTTTGTGTATGAATGTGGCTGTTCTTGTGCAAATTTGAGTATCGGTTATGATCAATATCGATGACTTAAATAGTGCTCTTAATTGAATGAAATAAATGTGTGGCTACGATGAGGCCAATGAAGTTGCATAGACAATGTGTAAACTTTTAGCATCTCGTTGTGACTAGCCGGTTATCGAATGAGCCTCTTGTGATGAACATTGCACACTAGCGAAAGTGTGGAGTCTTGTTTGATATTGGTGCCAATGCCTTGTGTGATGAGCTTGCTTTGGACCATTGTGTGATAACACCTAGAATTTTCCCCATTGGTCCGGTTGACTAAGTGAGGAAAGCACTTGAAATGATCTTAGGCAACGATTTTGAAGAGTGAAACAATTTGATAATATACCTCTTTTGTGGCCAACCTTGTGAGATGTGTGAACCTTGCTTGAACCCTATTGAGCCTTACCCTTTTCTTGGAAGAAACTTGAACAATTGTGACCCCTCTTTATCCATTCACCCATAACTCTCATGAAGTGTGGTTTTGTTTGAATATCCAACTTAGGCCAAAAGCCTAAGTTGGGGGTGTGGTGAAAAGAGAAGGTAATTCAAGAAGTGTGAAAATCCCCCCTTTGAGAATGGTTTTGAAAAACATGGAACCACTCCATGTAAAAAAAAAAGAGAAAATAAGCAAAGAAAAAGAATGAAAAAGTTGGGAAATAAGTGATGGAAATTGCAAAAGAAATGGGGTGTCCGGTAATTCATAAGAAGTTGAATAATGGGGTGGATTATGAGCATGTTTGAAATGTTAAAGAAAAGGAGGAATGTGATGTTCAGGCCACACTGCATGAGGGTGAAAGTCATTGAGCCTAAATGACCATACTTGTACACTCAGCCCCATTAAAAGCCTTGAAAAGACCTTTGTGATCTTGAGTGAGCTGAAATGAGTGTTGATTGGAAAATAAGGGCAAACCTATTGGTGAAGTCTTGCATGTGTTCATCTTTGTGAGTGTGAGAGTCATATGTGATTCCGAAACTATAAATTGTTGAAGAACTTTGTGTGAATATGGAATCATCTTTGTTGTGAGGGCATCTGAGTACCTGTGTTGAGCTTGAACTTGCATTTGAAGCAAGTATTGTGAACTTGAACATCTTTGATAATGGTGAGTCACAATTTGAATCTTTGAGTGCACAATTGATCATTACATGAGTAAGTTGAGTCTTGTTGTGTGCATTCATGTTGAGTCTTATGTAGCACTGTTTGAGACATCCTTTTTGAACTGCTGAACTTGAGTTTTACTTGAGGACAAGCAAAAGTTTAAGTTGGGGGTGTTGATGAGTTCGAGATTTGGACTCGTTTAGGGCTTTGTTTTGATAGATTTAGTGTCCTCAAATACCTAATTTATGCTATAAACTGATGTTAATGCCTTGATTTTCAGGTATATGGATTGAGGAGCAAAGCAAGGACACTAACAGGCAAAAAGGAACAAAACAAGCTGAAGAAATGAAGAAAGGCAAGCCTGGTGATCGCCAAGGTCATTTGCCGAATCGCCGACTGGCTATCAAACCGCATAAAGTTCCAGTGTGCCAAGCCCTGAAGGAAAGAACCAAGTCGGTGACGAAAAAGAGCAGTCGGTGGATCGCCGAGTAGTTCCGCGAAGCCAAGATAGATCTCCCAAAATTACAGACCTTGAGGATGCTGAATGGCAAGGAAAAAGGGCGATGGAAGAGATCAAATGACGGCTCACCGAGTGGTTCAGCGAGCCCGACTTACTTCGCCGAAGAGCCCTTTGTGGCTTATTTTTGGCAACTATAAATAGGATTTTGAACAACTGATTTTTATCGATTTTATCTATCTTTTGAATCCATTTTTTAGTCTAGAAAAGTTCTCTTAGTAGACTTGAAGGTTTTGAGACTCAACTTGGAGATTTCACAAGTGGGTTTCTAATTTTCTTCGAATTAGAGCATTGTAAAGCTTGAATTCCTCTTACCCAGTTGATGGCTAATCGATTCGGTAACAGTTTTTATCTTTTTATGATGTACGGCTAAAACCCCAATTCTTGGGGTGTGATCATGTGATTATGGGTTGAATTAGTGTGTGGGTATTGTTAATTACTAGTCTAAATGCTATTTTGAAGTGGGTTTAATCATTAATTGTGGTTTAATTTAAGAATTGTAGTTGAAAATGCAGTTCTATTTTAGTGTTCTTGGCTTGCTTGAGAGAGAGGTTTTAGGACTAAAATTATTGATTAATGATTTGTATGTATTGGGTTGCTATGGGTTCAGCTCGAGAGAGTGAATCCTAAACCCAGTCCTACCCATCTTGCTTGAGAGAGAAGATGCATTAAGGTTCTGGGTTGTTCTTAATTGATGTTCTTGTTGATGTTCGAGAGAAATCACTTGAAGCGGAATAGTTGTTCAAGAGAAAGCTATTTCAATTATAGTCTAGCCTACCCCCTAATATTTAGTTGTTTACTAGTATTTTCAATTACCCATATATCAAGCTTCACCTATAATCGATCACATCCCGAGAATTTCTCTCCTTATTGTTATCTCATTGCTATTTGACTGATTGTAGTTGATAATTTGAAAACCCAAAAACCCCCATTTGACATTTGTGTCACCCCTTTTATTTGATATGTCTTTTTCCGATAATATCTATTCCTATAGTTAGTTAGATCACATTTGTACTTCTTAATTGAATTTGAACACGTACCGCTCCCTGTGGGATTCGACCCCAACTCAATTGTTGGGTTTTATACTGATTAACGATCGTTCGCACCTAGAATTGGATGAGGTGTGCTTGAAACGTTAATCACTGATCTGTTGACAGCGAGGGTTACGACCCATCAAGGGTGTGACAGTCCGTCAGACCTCTCCATCAATATTTACTGGGATGGTGCAGGTTATCCTGCATATGTGACGGTGAGGGTTGACGGCACATCATGGATGGGACGGTCTGTCAGGACCATCGTCAGATTAATCAGCAAGTTTTGACAATCTCCTGCAAGCGTGACGACCACAGTAGATGGACTGTCAAAGGTGTGACGGGCCATCATGTGGTTCGTCAGCTCAATTTTATTAAGTGTATGTTGAAGTACACTTGTGACGATGCCTTTGACGGGTCGTCACCAAGGCGAAGACACGTCAAACACAACTTCACAAGCAATACACCATCTTTTTGTTGGTGTTTTGCTACAATATTAAGATTACAACATCATGCGAACTGTAAATCTCATAATATAATGAAACACCCACACCAATTTAGCTTACTAAGGGTTATTCAGACTTCACCCTAATCAAACTAAGTATCACACTAGTGGGTACTAAGACTTCTCATGTGTGTTAGGACATAAATAATACAACAATGATGGTTTCCATTATGAATGTCGTCACTCAATCTATCATCGGGAATCGTCATGTAGCCCTTAAAAAAAATCATTTTTTATGGTTATTAATATGTATGTTTTTTATTTTGTTTTCTTTTTAGTTATTTACAAAATAGAGTTGTGCACCAATGTAACAAGACCCAATGACAATCAATCCACTTTTCTCAGAATCACCGGTATCAAAATTTCCCACAATTTAC
Source organism: Solanum etuberosum (assembly GCA_029582245.1). Lineage (NCBI taxonomy): Eukaryota > Viridiplantae > Streptophyta > Magnoliopsida > Solanales > Solanaceae > Solanum > Solanum etuberosum. The sequence continues at coordinate 24,586 of JAJONR010000017.1, forward strand.
GTACAAACCCACAAAAATCATCAATTTCCCACAAACCCATGAATTTCACAAATATAGCACAGACCCACACTCAATCAACAATGAGTTCCTTCAAAGTTCAAGCACAAATATAATTCTAGTTACTTACTCGTATGATAATTAAATCAATTAGAATATTAAACTTAAAACATATCTTGATTGCGAAAACAAGTTGGAGAATGGAAATCTCTTAACACAATTTGACCCTTTTCTTTTTTTGAATTTTCCAAGATGGCATAGACTTAAGATTATTCACTTTCTTGTGTTGATTAGGAGGAGTGAATGGGGAATGGATTGGGGGTGAGTTATTTATAGGGGATTAGGTGATGGAAGAGGAAAAAATCATGGGGGAAGAAAGAAAGTCGATCATAGGGGGGAAGAATGAGGGGTTCGCGAGCTACCATGATGGGGGAATTTAAATTCCCCCAATTTAATTAGTGGGGTTGGGTTAGGTAGGGTTGGATTAGGGTGGTTTTGGTTGAATTGGGACGCGTTGTTCAAATTGGGTCGGGTTTAGTGGAGTTAGGGTTTAGAGAACATACCTAATCTTTAAGTCACATGGGTGACGGCCCATCAAGGTTGTGATGATCCATCAACCCTTTCCTCAGCTTTAGCTGAAAGTGCATTTTGCACTATGCATATGAATGTGGACTTGACGGCCCGTTAGTGGCAGGACGGTCCATCAGACATGAACTGATTTTTGAACCCTGGTCCTGCACACTTAACACCCTATTAATACATCAACCAAATACTAAACTTACAATATTACATATTGTATACAAAATTTTGGGTTGCCTCCCAAATAACGCCTGATTTAACGTCGCAGCAAGACTCGGATACCTTGATTACTCAAACTTCATCAAGGTATACAAATTTTATTACTTTCACCTCCTTTGGGACTCCAATATAGTGCTTCACCCTCTGGCCATTTACTTTGAATCACTCACCTTTTTCATTTCGAGCTCGAGAGCTCCATATTGAAATACATGTGCAACTTTAAATGGTCCCAACTGCTTGGACCTTAATTTAGTTAGAAACATTTGAAGCCTTGAGTTGAACAGTAGCACCAAGTCCCCGGGACTGAAACTTCTTTTCTCAATCTTCTTGTTATGGTATAGCTTCATCCTCCCTTTATATTGGGAAAACCTCCAATAGGCCCTCAGTCGAAACTCATCCATCTCATTTATCTGCTCCAACCTCATATTAGCCACTTCACTCCATCTCGGATTTAGTTTCTTTTCCACCCATAAAGCCTTATGCTCTAACTCTATAGGTAGATGACATGCCTTTCTAAACACTGACTGGTACGGTGACATACCAATGGGTGCTTGAAAGTTGTCTGGTATGCCCATAGTGCATCATCTAACTTTCTTTCCCAGTCAGTCATGTTGGCATTTACAGTCTTTACCAATATGGACTTTATTTATCAGTTGGACACCTCTACTTGCCCACTCGAATGTGGATGGTATGGGGTACCTACTTTGTGCTACTTCACATAGTATTTAGTCAGTAATATGCTGAACACTTTGTTACAGAAATGTGAACCTCCATCACTAATAATGTCTCTAGGTGTGCCAAACCTAGAGAAAATGTTTTTATTTATGAACCCAACAACACTCTTACCATTATTATCAGCCAAGGCCACTGCTTCTACCCATTTGGAGACATAGTCTACAACCACTAAGATGTACTTCTGCCCATAAGAACTCAGGAATGGCCCCATAAAATTGATATCCCATACATCAAATAGTTCCACTTCCAAGATAGGAGTCATAGGCAACTCATGACGACGAGATATGGCTCATTGCCTTTTGCATATATCACAACTGTTTACCAGGTCAAAGGCATCCTGATGAATGGTGGGCTAATAATAACCACTTTGAAACACCTTGTGAGCAGTGCGAACCCCCCATGGTGCCCACCATCCGGAGATGAATGACATGCTTCCACAATACTCAATATTTCAACTTTAGGCACACACAACCTGATTACATTATCAGCACATACCCTGTACAAGTACGGTTCATCTCAAAAGTATTTTCCCACATCATGCAAGAACTTCTTTCTTTGTTGAAAAGTCAGATCCTCTGGCATCTATTCACTAACAAGATAATTTGAAAAGTAAGCAAATCAAGGAATAAGATCAAGAGTAGCGGAAATACTTGCTCATCTAGGAATGAGTCATCGATTTCAAATTCAGCTTCCTCTTTCTTTTTTGTTCTAATCGAGACAAGTGGTCTACTACTTGGTTTTCACAACCCCTTCGATCTTTAACCTCAAAGTCAAAATCTTATAGCAAGAGTATCCATCTAATTAACCTTGGTTTTGCATCATTCTTTGCCATCATATATCTTAAGATATCTCAATGCTGAGTGGTCAGTGTGTACTATCACTTTTGTCCCCAAGAGGTATGCTCTGAATTTCTCAAAGGCATACACAACTGCCAACAACTCTTGTTCGTGACAGTATAATTCTTCTAAGCTCGATTCAGTGCCTTACCTGCATAGCATATTTGGTGAAAGATCTTCTCTTTCTTCTGGTCCAGCACAACTCCCAAAGAAACACCACTAGCATCACACATTACCTCAAATGGTTTAGACCAATCTGGGGCACTAATAACCGGGGCTGAAATTAGCTTCTCCTTCAGGCATTCAAACACTTTCATGCATATTTCATCAAATGTGAACTTAAGCTCCTTCTCCAATAGTTCACACAAAGGGTGTGCAATCTTAGAGAAGTCCTTGATTAACCTTCGATAGAAACCTGCATGCCCCAAGAAGCTACGAATTCCTTTCACAGAAATAGGTGGAGGTAGTTTCTCAATCACCTCAATATTTTTCCCACCCACCTCCAAACCTTTTTCATAAATCTTGTGGCCCAACACTATTCCTTCTTTAACTATTAAGTGGCACTTTTCCCAGTTAAGAATCAGGTTTTCCTTTTCACATCTCTGTAAGGCCCTGCTAAGATTCAACAAACAATCGTGAAAAGTATCACCCACCACATAGAATTCATCCATAAGTACGTCCAAGGTATCTTCAACCATGTCCGAGAAGATGGAAATCAATGTAGCGGGAGCATTACACAACCGAAATGGTATGTGTTTGAACGTGAAGGTACCATATGGGGATGTAAAGGTGGTTTTCTCCTGATCTTTAGGAGCAATAGAAATCTGGTTGTAACCAGAGTAACCATCGAAGAAGCAATACTAGCCTCTTCCTGCTAATATTTCTATCATCTGGTCCATGAAAGGCATTGGAAATGGTCTATCAAGGTTCATTTGCTTAATTTTTGGTAGTACATGCAAACTCGCCATCATGTGACTGGCTTTTGTGGGATCAACTCATTCTTAGCATTTGTGACTACCGTCATTCCGCCCTCCTTAGGTACACATTGCACTGGACTAACCCAATGGCTATCAGAGATGGGATAACCACACCTGCATCCAACCATTTGATAATCTTCTTTTTCACCACCTCTTGCATAGGTGATTTCAATCTCCTTTTATTCTCTATGCTTGGGCTGCAGTCCTCTTCCAACTGCATTTTATGCATACAAATACCAAGAAGTATGACAATGATATTAGCAATGGTCCAACCAATTGCTCTTTTGTATCTCCTTAACACTTTCACAAGTGCTTGCACTTGCTCATTAGACAAATATGCAGCCACAATAACTCGTGAAGTGCTACTTTCATCAAGAAATACATACCTGGGATGGCCAGGTAATTCTTTCAACTCAAGTGCAGGTGGCTCCTTAATGGATGTCTTTGCTGGGGAGTCGGCCTGTTTTTTAGATCTAGATCCAAGTTCTTAGAAGCATAATGGTGTGATCCCATGCCTTGCAAGGCATTTACAGTCTCCACATAGTCTTCTCTGAATACATCATCAAAATTCATAATTTCCGCAACCAATGTAAATGTGAACCTTTCCTCAATGGACGTTTCAATGTCCCTATCATCAACCATATCTATTGCAGACACCACACTTATGTCTTGTGGTTATTTCATAGATTTACACACCTTGAATTTCACCTCTTCATTATTTAACCTGAGCTTCAGCTCACCACTTTCCACCTCAACTAATGCTCTACCTGTTGTCAAAAATGGCCTCCCCAAAATTATGAGAACTTCAAAATCATTATCATAATCTAAAATTGCAAAATCAACAGGGAAAATGAAACTCTCCATATTCACTAACATACCACACAAAATACCCAGAGGCCTATTCACTGACCTATCGACCATCATCAATCTCATTGTTGGTTGTTTAGGAGCTCCTAGACCCAATTGCTTGTATATTGCTAGAGGTATGAGGTTGGTGCTGGCCCCAAGATCACACAAAGTTTTTGCGAAATCAAATGCACCGATTGTGCAAGGGATGGTAAACTCACCTGGATCTCCCTTCTTTTGTATCAAATACCTAGTAGCGATGGCACTACAATGGTGCAAGTTATCTACGGCCTCAAAACTAACTGTCCTCTTCTTTGTCACCAAATCTTTCATGAACGTGGCATAACCTGGCATCTTCTCCAAAGCTTCTACCAATGGAATGTTCACTGAAAGTTGACGAAGCATTGATATAAACTTCAAGAACTTACCATCTTCGGCTTTCCTTTTCAGCCTCTGCGGAAATAGAGGTGGAGGTCTAGGAACTTGTTGTAAATGTTGTGATGCCTCTACTATAGGTTCTACACTTTTCCTTGACCTTGCAGCAACGTCTGGCTTCCCTTAGACTTTTTGAGATTCTTTAGGCTCTACCAAACCTCCCTCATCTACATCATTTTCTACAAGATCATCATCATTAGTTTCAATACTTGTCTTCTGATCAATACATGTAGATGCCGGTCCCGAATGTGATTTACCACTCCTAGTGTGATAGCCATGCATTGCCCATCCTTCTTCGGGTTTTGAATCGTATCGCTTGGTAGTGTTCCATTCTTCCTCTGGTTCAATGAGGCTGAGAGCTGGCCCATTTGTTGTTCTAGGTGTTTTATAGACGTTGTGTGTGAATCTACCAGCTGAATCATGTTGGAGAAATCACCCTTCAACTCTTTTATCTCAGCATTTGTGGATTCCACCCTCTATAATTCCTTTGCCAATATATCATCAATCCTAGAACTACTGGACCCATTACCTGCTCTGTCTCTATTACCCGGAGGCACATACACACCACTTCGATTATTTTTGAACCCATTTTTTCTTTGCTAATTACCTTTGTTCATGTTTTCGAATCTGTCATATTGACCATCTCGCTGATAGTTCTATCTTGATTTCCAGAATTATAGCCTTGGTTATCAGAGTTATAATTCTAGTCTATAATTCTAGAAACCCCAAGTTGTTTAGATATTGTGCTTCCTTATCAAAATCAAACTCCTGGTCTTCATACCTGCCTGCAACACCTACTATATTTACCTTTTCTTGACCATAAGCTAGTAGTTGTTTGGTGAGTAAATCCATATGAGCTTTCATATGGGCCATGTCTCAGTCACATTCTTCCTCTCTCTTTTGCTACTCTACTAACAGCTCAAATGTGAACCCAAGATCCCCAATTTCTGCATCTCTGGTATCCCAAGATCTATTATTCTTCAATACCTCGTCCGTGATAACAATGATTTCAGGGAAGGGCTTCATCATGAAAGATCCACCATAAAATGTGTCCACCACTGGCTTGGTCACAAAGTTTAGTCCCCTATAGAATACCTGTTTCAAGTGCCTTTCTGTGAGTCTATGGTTCAGGCACTTTTTTAGCTTTTGGCTGAACCTCCACCATATGTCGTGCAATGCCTCTTCTGGTAGTTTCTTGTGGGAGCCTATCTCTTCTTTCAGATGTAACTCTTTCACTTCTGGAAAGAACCTCTCCATGAAATCTTCTCTCAATCTCACCCAAGTTGTGCTTGAGTCAAGTGGTAACTTATTCAGCCAGTTTTTTGCCTCCTAGTTAGATATAATGGAAGTAGCCTTAATCTCATTGCAATTTGACTCACCCATGAAATCTCAGCTGATTTGCAAGTTGTGATAAATATTCATCAAGTGCTTATTTGCATCCTGACCAGTTGTACCTCTAAAGAACCCTTTTAGGTTCGACAACTAAATCATAGTGTTGTGGATGGAGAATTTGACTCCTCGTGGCATTGGTGGGAGAACTCTATAGCTCCAGTAGCTCCAGCCCTATCCAAATCTGGATCATCATCTTCAACAACAAAATGTACTTGTTGTTGGCCTCGACCTCTTGGAGCTAATGGTCATTGTTGAGGTGCTAATGGTTGTTGCTGAGGAGCCACCTCTTCTTCCTCTCCATCCTCAACATCTACCCTGTTTGGTTCGTTTGCATTATCATTGGCACCCACAGCTTGGCCCTGAGCATCCAGTATCATCCTCTACCTTTGTACCTCAATATCTTGAGCATTAACCATTCTTCTAATAGACTTTGCAAGCTCACGATCGTAAGGAATTAAAGGTAGTCCCTTACTTCTGGTGTTTGGCATACACTACTCGAGTCACCTATAGAAGATACAGATAAGAAACAAAAAGTAAAATTAGGAAATAAGACTAAGTGTGAAATAATACACACTTGACTTAATTTTTAACCGTATTCCCCGGCAGCTGTGCCAAAATTTTATACACCCTAATTTATACTTCGATTAAGAAGTATAAAGCAGTTGTTGTCAAATATAGAACCCAACAAGTTGGAGTCAAATTCCACATTAAATAAGGCGAGAACTAAGTCATATGCGATTATTTGACTTTTCAGAAATTATTTCTGAAATAAAATAAGAAATGGGGGAAGATTTGGGATTTAGTTGTAATTTGATTCGTAACAAGTAATGTTTAACAATCACACTCGATTGAAAGTAATTAAGGAGAATTAACGAGGATTGTGTTCACCATGACTTTTTAACCAACTTTTAGGTAAATTATAGACTTAGACTCAGCACTGCGTACTATACCAGTTAATCAACCTTAGTTACAATTAATAGTCTCTTAACCATATTAACTGCATATCACTTTCATTCTCTCGAACTAAAAGTATTTATCTCAGCTCGATGACTATAACTCACATAGATAATCTTGCTACTACATTACTATTAGACGGGTTCAAAACCCCCAATTGTGTCATTAATTATTTTCCCAAGTTTTACACTACTTTACTCAAATTAGTCAAATTTAGGGCAGGTCCTAATATTTACAACCATTAGAATTTGATTTAAACGAAAGAGTTAATGAGATATACGTCTATAGTGCAAATTTTAGTCCATAAATTCCCTTATTTAGGTTAAGTCGTCATGGATCCCACAACCCTTAGTTGTGGAGCTTAGCTGCTCATGCTTAATGAATTAACAACGATAACTAAATTCATTCAAGAAAAGTATAATTTACAAGTGATGAAAACAATCGACAGTGATGATTTCAATAAACTCACAAAGTCTCCTTCAAAACTTAATCAAGAATAATCTTTTCTCAATAATAGTTTTTCCGAACTCCTTAGCCAAACAAAAAATCATAAAATAAAACCCTAAAAATAGTATATATAGTTTCCAGAAAATTTGAAATTTAAAAATAGAAAGTGTAGATCCCAAGGTACATGTGACAAAGGACCTGACGGCCCATCATTGGGATGACGGTCCGTCAGAAACTTCTGTTGCTTTGGACTGATTCTTATGGAGTTGACGCCATAGATGACAGCTCGTCACAGGTTTGACGACTCGTCGAAGTAGTCGTAAAAGTTGTTTGAGACTCCTAGTTTCCTACAAAGGTGACTAGGAAACTGAAGTCAGTGATAGAGATGACGACCCATCAGTGCTAATCTGTTGGCACTTAGCTTGATTTTACTCTTCTTTCTTTCTTCACACTTTTCCTTGCTATCATAGTGTTAAACTTATCGAAATGACACTGTTTATTACTTAAGTTCTCACAGATATCCTTAGTAAAGGCATCAGATGTGTCGTCATCAAATGTCGACACATCAGTAATAAATGGAAAAAAGATTATACAACGAATATTTGAGGCTATCAACCCTTATCTAATAGCTTGAACTTACTCAGGGATAGTTAATTTGGGATCAAAGGTAAGGGTTAGTAAGGTATACATCCATATATTGACCAAGTGGTGAAATTCATCTACTTAGGTGACCAACCACTTAGGTGATAAATAACTTACCTATCTTGCATGCTACACACTAGACAAGGTTCTACTGAGTTAAGGACTCGTGGGAAACAATAACACCCAAGTTTCACCTTGTATTGATTTACAACAAGTTAAGTTGTTAATTACTTTCACACAACCCCCCCCCCTTTTTTTTTACAGAAATAGTACGACTAAGAGCGCAAACAATAACAGTTGATCTAAGTCTGAACCTTATTCCTCGTGGGATCGACCCTCACCTCTCTTAGGTTCTTTAATTTATTTGTACAACAATTGTTCTATACTTCTTTTGGGAGGTGTAATTTGGGCGTATCAGTATCTCAATACAAGAACAAGTATCTAATAGTGTCTTGCATACTCATATGATAACATTTGTATATATCTTCAAGTGGCTACATGTCATTTTAGAATAATTCCATTCTTTGATTCCTTAAACGTAATTGGTTATTCCTTTGAGTTTCTTAATTTTATTTCTCATAAATAGCGAGAATTCATGCAGTTGTGATCAGATACTACTGGGAATCTGTACCCATTGCAAGGTCCCCATACAAGGTCGAGGTAGAAGTAGAGTAAGAGTTATTGCACTTGCTCATGATTGTGCTAGGGCATTGTCCCCCAATCCTTAGATAGATGTTAAGGATGAGGTATAACAAGCTAAGGAGACGGGTCCAATTCAGGCACCACATATGTATGTTGCTACACCGGTATTACAAGGTATCATGGTTCGTAATATTAGCTTTCTCGAGGATTGGTATGTCACAGATAAGGGTCTTACCTATTACCAGATGGTTCATAGGATAGAACAGGTTGCTCTACAGAAGGTAATTTTGTAATGACCTTTAAGTTCATTTTTGGAAAATTTTGAAAAATTATCATTTTACTCCTCTTGATAGTTTTCCTGGGTCATGTTTGGTCAGTTTTCAAGGTTGGTTTTTGAATTCAGATCGAAAAGTTGTGGTTTTTGAAAGTTTTAGAGTTTTGGATAATTTAAGTTGTTAAAAGTGGTTTTTGTCAACAACAGAAGCTATGAGTCATGGAATAGAATTCCATCAGCTCTGGAATGTGGAATTTGGTCTTAGAGTGTTTTTGTTCTCAGTTTTGAAGTCCTTATGTGGAATTGAGCTCTTGAGTTGAAAGATAAGTGTATTTCGGCCAAGAGTTGACTTTGGTCAACATTCATAGTTTGGATATTTGAATTGGATTTCCAACGATTTTATTAGTCCTAGAGAATGATTTTAGGTAAAGATGAGGTCTTGGTTGAATTTTCAGAGATTTGGAGGAAAGTGTTGTCTTTTTGAGTAAAAGTTCATTTATTTTGACTTTAATTGGTACTAGATCAAAGAGACTTTGAATCCATGTTTCAATGGTTTCATTGAGTCTGAAACATCAAATTTAGTTGAGTAGCATGTTTGGTATGCTCGTGATTCTGAACTAATCCCGAGGATCCTTTGGGTGAATGTTGAGTCTTAATGTTTTGTTGTTGTTGCTCTTATGATGCCTAATGAACCAGTAGATTCCCTTTTGGTGCGAGGGTCATACCGAATTACATGTTATGGCTCACATGGTCTCTTTATCGGTTAATGGTATAAATCCACATATGAACTATATTTTCTTCGAATACATTACGAAAGCTTTCTTTATAATTTTTAGATGCATTAACCTTGTATACGCTTTAATGATTTGGCTATCAAACTTCACTATGGCATTACTTAGTCTTGCATATACATGTTTTTAACTCATTATGATATCATGCTTATGTTTATGCATTTCTCCATACTTAATACATTCATTGACTAATGCATTATTATGTCTATATTGTCTCATAATATAGGGTTCGACGTTCCTCCTCCCAGATATGGATATCTCGAGATTGCTCTGCTTGATCACTTTGATTGGTGAGTCCTCATGATTCAAGAGGTTAGGGTAATTAGGAATCAGTTATACCCACTTAGAATAGGTCAAAATAACGTAGTGTAGGAATTAAATGAGTAGGAAAAGACTAAAAAGTCCTCCATTAAAAATTGTTGAACAGGTATCACGAGGGCATCTACGAACAGTAGTTCCTTCTATGACCCGTAGAAACATGTCTGTAGAAATTAACAAAAATTCTTGAGTTTCAGCACTTTGAACCACAAAACCATTTTATGATCTGCAGAGTATTCCACGACCCATACTGGTCATCCGTAAAAGTCAATGTACTAAAATTACACATCTCTGAAGTCTGATTCCATGATACTAAATTACGACTTGTAGTTCCTCTTCCGAGTCATATAACTCACTTCGTCCTATTAAGTCCAAATTTCCAAGTTTCAAAAGTTTGTTCCATGATCGGGTCTACGGCATGTAGAACCTTCCATGGCCCGTAAAGACCCTTTGTAAAATCTAACCCAAAAAATACTGAAATCCTAAGTGTCAATTAAGGTACCTCTCCACGACTTGTGAAACTGAGTAAGACCCATACTTAGGGCTCGTAACAGTCAAAATATGTAGATTTCAGCAAATTTTCTACACTATCCTAATTCATCTGAATTAGCCACTTCCAGGATGTTACAACCAACTACCCTAAGCAAGACAACACTACACTACCTACTAAACTTCTTCCTAATATGTGTCCTCCACACTTTCCTATCTAAGGGTTATCCTCAGTAAGCTAAAGTTGCATCAAATCTTATTTATCACTTCTCTCGAATACTTTTTTATCTATCTCTACCCCTCCTCGTGTCCTCTATAACCAAACTCTTACACCTTCTCATTGGTGTATCCACGCATCTCTTCTTCACATGTCCAACGCTTTTCTTATCTTGTCCACCGTGGATGCCACTCCCACCTTTCTACAAATATCCTCATTTCTAATCTTATCACTCCTAGTATGACTACACATCTACCTCAGCATCCTCATCTTTGTAACAAGCATTTGCTGAACATGAGAGGTTTTGACTAACCAGTATTTCGTTCCATACGAAAATGCTGGTCTAACCACCACTCTATAGAACTTACCTTTAATTTTTTATGGTATTTTTGTATTTCATTAGACTCCAGAGACAAGCCTCCATTTCATCCATGTTGCATCAATACTATGTGTGATATCTCCCCCTTTGTTTATTTAAATTCAATTCGTAGCTTAAATTCCTTTCCCCTCCCCTTTTCATTTTTTGATTTTCTTCACTTTTATTATGATATTTGTTTAGCATCCAATTATTTGTCTAATTATTTGATAGGAGCTAGTTAATTTTGAAGTTGTTTTTAGCTTTACTTTGGCTTTATATAAGCACAAATCATGAGTTCTTTGTGATTTTTTCTGAGTTTTCTTTTATAATAATTTCTTTTGTTTAATGTGTGTTCGTGATTTGATACATGTTGATAACACTCAAACTATCCTAAAAATAAGTAAGAGAATAAGCAATCGTTGTCAATAAAAATACCCAAATAAGAGTCGGGGTCGAATCCCATACAGAATGGTATAATGATAACCGTTTGACTTATTTTAAGTTATTTTGACTTATTTTAAGTTATTTTTATACTTACCAGACACTTCCAGAAGTTAAAAATTAACTTAAAAGTAGGTTTGACCGACTTTTAAGCCAATCCAAACGCCCTCTTAGAAATGTGGACCTATTCATTATAGCACGTTAAAACAAATGGGTGGATAATTCCACCAAATTTACTAAAAGAGTTTTTATTATGAAATGCCACAGTCAAACTAAAATTCAGAAATTCAAGCAATTAACAAGTAATCTAGGGGTGGGGGATTGAAATCGATGTCACATAGGGGTAATTGTATTGCTCAATAGTGCTAAACAATCATGGATAGGCTGGGTCATCTTAAATGACACTAATCTTCTTTCGATATCATGGTATCAATTCATAGAATCTTCTTTCAGTCTCATCAATGTGAATAATAAATCAACCCATTACCTTACGAAATCTCTCTTTTGAAAAGATTTTGGCAAATATATCTGAACCATAATTTCTCTTTCGAGCGAACCATAGAAATCAAACCTGAACTGCATGCATTAAGCTAATTACCCACTTTAATCGATCTCTTTCGAGCATCAATCGAAGATCAAAAATAGAATTAAGTTTGCAACTGAATCAACCCATGAATTAACCACATGCTAATTAGCCTAAATCCATGAATGAATAACAATAAAACAGAGGAAAACACAATACACACTACATTAAATCAACACCTAACCCCATAATTACACCCTTAGACTTGGGGTTTTAGCCACCCATCACAAAAAGTAAATAAATTATACCTATCAAGAGAGAAGTCATGGATGTGATGAAATTAAACAACTATAATCAACACCACTTTGATTTCAACTTCCAATTTTCAATTACAAGAGTAAAATTGAAAACCCCAAACTAAAGATGTTTTACACAAGGTAAAAAGTCTCATACAAAAACTGTCTAAGAAGCTCTGAAAAATTCTTCTTCCCAAAAGCTCTCTATTATCTCTCTCATTTGGGCTATTTATAGTTTCCTGAAATTTGGCCCTAAATTCACCGTGTGACCAACTCGTCGACATTACTCGTGCTCGCCGAACATGATCGGCGGATCGCCATCTGTTCCTTAGCTTGCCTTGCATTTTCTTTAGGTGTTTGAACCTCAGTGGGCGTACTCGTTCGAGTCTGCCTTTATATTCGCAGATTGTTGATTACCGCCTTTGTTCTCATTTTAAGCCTTCTTTTTTCATCCAAGTCATGTCACCTTCGGCGATGATCATCTTGTTTGCCCTTCATTTTCGGCGAGTCGTTGTTTCAGTTTTGGTTTGCCGACCTACCTCGATTATATTTAATTGTGAGCACTATCACTTTGGGCGAGGTCATGCCATTTGGACGATGCCCCTTTTTGTTTAGGCGACTGTTAGTGTGGAGTTTATACTTCTTTCAATGTCTTTGGCCTTTCTTTCAAGTATTCATCCTAGCCTTGTCTTTTAGCCTTCATAGTTACAAATCATCAAAATATCACCAGAATAGGACATAATTAGGCATTGAGGACATTAATTGTTGAACTAAAAAGGCCTCAATGAGAGTAAATCTACCTCTCATCACATGCCTTAAATGTCGGAATTTTAATTAAATATGGATTAAAATTAACTTAATTATTAAAATTTATGGAGCACACTAAATAAATATAGTTGGTAGACATAATTGAGCTGTTTATATATTGGATTTCTTTTTTTACCTGAATCACTTTATCTATTGATGTGGATAGACAATAGTGTAGGCTCTGTTAAACAACACCTCATAAGCCTATTATCGGAAGACCCATTAGTTCAAGGTTGATGCCTATAAATGTATGTATAGGTCCCCTCTCATCTCCTTAACCATAAAACAATTTCACATTCGATTGCTAGTTGTAGGAGGAGCAGTGAGAGAAAGACGTAGTTCGATGTTTCATACATCTAAACGTGTTTCTACATTGAGGAACTAACGACTGAATAGGTATGCAACTTAATATTGTTGTCTTATGGTATTCTTAACCTATGCAATAATATTAGGGTTGTTAGAATTAACTTACACTAATGTGCTTATAAAATTGATTTTTTTCACTTTAGACTCATAGGTGTATTTAGGATTTCCTGAAAAAGAGTGCACAACAAAAATAATAACACTTCAATTTTTTTCTTATATTTGATTTATAAGTTGAATATCTATCAGATATGCCCTTGAAGCAAGAAAAATATTTGTTTTGAAACTCGATTTATTCAAATTAGTTCTTTGACTTGATTCTACTGGTATGAATAAATTACATCTAATACTATTATTACAAATAAAAATTATTTGATGAACAACCTATTCGTAAATGATTTTTCAACTTAAAAAAGATAAATAATAACATCTTTATTTATAACTGCAAATACTGTAGTTCTATGTATATATCAAAACCAATCAACTATTCAGATGTAGACTAGAAAATGAATAAATAAGGAAACTCAAAATGGAAAAAGTTTAAATAACCACGAAAAAAGATTCAAATCTAAAGTTAGATTTAATTTTTTTTAAATGTTTTGAAACTCCAACCCAGAAAAAAAAACAAAAAACAAGAAAAACAAAATAGAAAGAGCACAAAGAGAGAAGAAAAAGAATCAAGGGAATTTAATTAAATGCGAATTCACTTGAATACAGTTTATCTAGAATAAATTACACCTAATTTTGACCCCATGTATCTCGAGATACATGTATCTGATGTATCTAGACGCATAAAAATCTAATAATATTCGTCAAATTGCAAACTAGATTGTATCTAAGTAATTAACTCATAAACTAGTGAAACACATATAAGTTACCTATATTAAAATCGACAATTCAGTCTTTATTCAGGCTAACAGAAATGGATATTGACCTAAAAAATAGAGTAAATTTTAGGAATAACAGAGATAAAAATCATATTAGCGCTCTATAGCTACAGTTTTGCTATTTGCTCTCCATAGCCAAATTATGTTTGTTATGGAGCATCTGATTTGTATAAATCACGGTGATTTGGATAAATCAGGCACTAATTTATCTGTGTCTATGAAAATTATATTTGTATATGTATATGTTCTCTGTGCTAGGATAGAGTGGCAAGCGAGATTGGGAGAGAGAGGAGAGAGGCTAGTGAGAGAGGGCAGAGAGTGGAGAGAGGTGAATTTAATATGCATATCGGTTAGATAATTGAATATATGTAACTACTATGTATATGTATCAATGATTGTGTTTGTCTATCTGCATAAAATTTGAATTCGTCTACAATTAAATTGAATTATAACATTTGTATTTGTATATCAAATCTCTCGCTTTATACAAACACAAATTATACATTGTATTTGTATTTGTATAATTTGTGTTTGTATAAAGCGAGAGAGAGAGAGAGAGAAAGGCAAAAGAGAACTGGGCAAGGGAAGATTTGTATTTGTTAATTATTAGTGTATAGGACGAAGATATATGTATTTGTATTTGTATTTGTACAGTCTCTCTCGCTTTATACAAACACAAACACAAATTATACATTTGTGTTTGTATAAAGTGAGAGTGAGACTGAAAAAGAGGAGAGTGACGAGTGAGATTCCAGAGAGAGGGGAGAAAGGCGAACGGCAAGAAGTTTGTTGCGAATTGAAATTAAATGAAACTTTAGCTATAACATTTATTTTTGAATTAATAGTTTGCTATAATGAACAATTTTCCTTAAAATATAAGTGGTTGAGCCCAAATTTGAATTTCTTAAATTTTGGGCAAAACCCAAAATTGATTTTTCTTTTCTTATATGTTTGTATCTCTAGTTCATGGATAATAAAATTTTAAATTTATACCTTATATAGATCCTTAAAAGAATTGTAAGTTTTGTGACTTTTTGTGTGTTTAATTTTAATTCGATTGTTATTTAAAACAACTTTCAATATTAGATTAAATGTGTGACTAGCTATTTGGTTTTGTTTAGGCAAACGACTTAAGCTTTAAAAGAATTACTTGAGAACTTTCTATGTTCTTTTATAGTTATTTAAAGGCTTAAAATCCACGTTCTGAAACTGGACTAATTTTTAGTTCAAGGTTAATTCGAATAAAAGTATTTAAGTTAAAATATCTATTTGAACTTAGTCATTCAAATTATTTCACAAGAAGGATGATTAAAGGATAATAAGATGTTAATGATTTTTTATAAATAATGTTAAGTTTAAACTCTACAGAGATTTTCTTTCAAAGTTAGTCAAAATATTTTAATTTGTCGGTAATCATATTTGTGAATTTCTTAAGGTGTCTAATTCCTTCCATAAAGTATCATTTGAACATTTCGTCAACTCTGGTTTTATGTAGAGGTTATCAAAGCGCCTTGAAATTAATTTCATAATTTTCCTAAAATTAATATTTGACTCTATTTTTGAAATAAATAGATCAAATTATGAAAAGTTTTTATTATAATATTTGATACAGACATTGAAATGAACGGAAGTGCCGAAAATTATATTGTACAATGGAGAAAGATGAGAGCTCAACATAAATTATTGAGAGACAGAGACATGGAGAAACCACTATATGCCTTTCTTTGATATATTTGGTTATGGATGAAATGTTGCATCTATGCATTTAGGAAGACAAGCTTCAAAAAAATTCACAAATAGAGGAGTCTTAGGAAGTATTTATGTTATAGATTGAGAGAAAGTTTCTACTCATCGTTTTTCTTAATAAACTTGGAGGACTAATGGAACTGTTAGAGACATCCCGGAAGATGAACTAAGAGACTTAACTAGGATAGCTTCACTAAAGTTGAAATTTTTAATTCAAAAATAAGGAGCGGAAGCATATATAACCTACAATACGAACTAAAAGACATCTACTTCCTTTATATTCGCTGTGATGAAGTATCAAGTCAGAAAAAATCGTTCATCCACCATGTATATATAATTCTCACTTTTTTTCTATACTTGATACTTCATCACAAAGAATATAAGAGAAGTATATATCTTTCGGTTAGCATTATAGTTGTTATATGCTTTCGCTTCTCATCTTTGTATAATTGTTTTAACTATAGTAAAGTTACCATCAATTGAGTCTCATAGTTCATCATTCAAGGGGTCTCTAACATTTTCATTATTCCTCTAAATTTGTTCAAAAGAATAACGGAGTAAAAATTCTCTCTGAAGATGTAACACAAATATTTTCTAAAACTCTTTTGTCTTTGAGGAAACAAAGACTCGTCTTTCTAAATGCATAGATGCAATACGTCCTCCATAACAAAACATACCAAAGAAGACGTTAATTATGGAGGAGTTCTCATCTTTTCCCATTTCACTATAGAGTTTTCAGCAGTTCTATTCATTATAGGACCTTTGTCAAATATTATAAAAAATATTTTTTAATTTAGCCTATTTATTAAGAAATTAAAGTCCCAACTTAATTTTAGAAAAAATAAAAATTATTTTAAAAGTATTTTGAAGACCTTTATTTAAAATTAGAGTAGAATAAGAGTTAAAATGATGTTTTAAGAAAGGGGTTAAGCACCTTAAAAAATTCTCAAATGTGATTATCAATGTATTAAAATATTGGGGGGAAAAACATAAGTAGACAATTTAAGAAACAAAATAACTCTTTTATAACAATAATTTACCCTTTTGAAACATAACAATAATATTCTAACAAAACACAAAAATTAAAATAAAAAATAAAAAATATCGTAAAAGAATAATTAAGAAGAATGTGTGTAATTAATAGTCTTGATATTGTTTCCTTACTTTTCTCCCACTCTGCTTTTTAACCTCCTTAATTTTCTCTTCTTACATTGCACAAACTCTTTCTCTCTCCAAATATGCAATCAATCTGTATAATTTCGATCTAAAATATCTTCTTCTTTTTCCAAAAAATGTAATGACCTCCCGGTCATTTCTGTGTATGCCTCATATTCATCATTTAGAGCTTTTCTATAGCGACCTCAAGTCATTATATGACTTGCTAGGACTGAATGTTCAGTCACCTGGTAGTTCATTTAGTTTCTGTGCGAGTTTTAGTGTTTTCGAAGCTTTTGAACCTTGAACGGTAATTTTTTATCATAAGTTTAAGAATATGACCTTAGAATCCAATTCTCATGATTCCATCAGCTCCAGAAGGGTAATTTTAGACTAGTATCATAGTCGGCATGACTCCCAAGGTTTTTAGTGCGAGATTGTGCGATTAGGTGTTTTAACTTTCAAGTTGAAGCCTAAGTTGGACTTTAGTTAACATTCTGGGTAAACGAGCACGGATGAGGATTTCGCCAGCACGGTTAGCTCTGGAATGTTGAGTTTGTCTTAGAACATCCATTTGTTTAGATCCCGAGGCCTATGGGCTAATTCCAAGCCTTCTTGTGGATTTTGGCTTAAATTAGAGTTTGGGTGTGGGACATACTTTTTTCAGAGACGACCTCGTATGGGAATTTTGACTACTTCCTTAAGTCTAAAATGACGAATTTGATAGGGTTGCATAGCTCATTTGCCTGCATGGGGTTCGAACAAATTCGGAGCACCCCGTCGGAGATTTGGAACTTGACCAAACAAGCTGATATGCATCAACTGGTGCATGAAAATTTTCACTTCGCGATCGTGTGCCCTAATGATGACTATATTTGCACACATTTAAGGTCCATATAGCTATATACTTAGTGTCCTTAATGCCTAATTTTATCTTATTCTAATAAAATGTTGATGATTTGCAGCTATAAAGGCAATTGGACAAGGCAATTACTTATGTTGGAAATAATGGCCAAAAATAGAAAAAGAAGTGCAAACTACACATTGTGGATCGCTTAACGAAAAGGGTGGATCGTCGATTGAGCACGACCTTGCCCAAAATGACAGTGCATAGCACTTGTGTCTATCAAGTCAAGTCGGAAGACTCTAGTAGAGAAGGCGATGCGCCGAATGAGAAAGGCGGCCTTGATGAACATCGACCAAAGCGACAGTGTGAAAATCAAAAATTGAATGCTCGAAAGGCGAACCAAAGTGGTATTCGGTGATTCACCAAACGTGAAAGGCTGACTTAATCGAGTTTGCCAACTGAGGTTCAAACACCTGAAGTTAGAGAATTAAAAGGCAAGCTGAGGAGCAATAGGCGATTTGCCAAACAAGTTCAATGAGCCCGACTAATGTTGTTGAGTCAGTCGCGTAATGGATTTTGAGCCAAGTTTTGGGAAAGTATAAATAGCCCAAAGGAGAGAGAAAATAGAAAGTTTTGATACATATTTGAGAATACAGTTCTTAGAACACTTTACCTTTGAAGAACACTTTTCTAGCTTTTGGGGTTTTACAACTTGGTGTTTGAATTTGATAAATTGAAATTGAATCCAAAGTGGGTTTACTTGTAATTGCTTCATTTCAAGTTACCCATGGCTGCTTTCATGGAAGGTATAATCTCTTTACTTTTTATGATGTGTGACTAAAACCCCAAGATCTAGGGGTGTAAATATGGGGTCGGGTGTTGATTTAATGTAGTGAATATTGTGCTATGCTCTGTTTTGTTGTTGTTCATATGAATTTGGTCTAATTTTCATGGGGTTAACTGATGGGTTAAGGTTGCAAACTTAATTCCTACTTTTGATCTCCGATTGATGCTTGAAAGAGATTGATTGGACTGGGTAATTAGTGTGATAATAGAAATTTAGGTTTGATGTCTGTAACTTGCTTGAAAATAGAGGTTATAGATCAGATCTATTTGCCCTGTTCTTGAAAGAGAGAATAGAATAAGGTATTGGGTTGTTTAGATTGACATGTTGATGAGACCAAAAAGATATTCTATGCATAGATGCTTTGAGATCGGAAGATGATTAGCATCAATGAAGATGACTTAGTTTATTCATGAATGTTCATCACTATAGAGCAGTGAAATTACCCCTATGTGACATTGATTTCCAATCCCCCACTCCCCTATATTGCTTGTTAACTCTTGATTTCTTTGATACTTTAGTTTAATTGCGATAATTGATAACAAAAGCTTATTATTAAATTTGTGGAATTATCCATCCAATTATTCTTACTAGTGCAAATGAACAAATTTAAAGTCCAAATTTCTTGATAGAACTTCTCCACGATATACCATTCTCTGTGGGATTCGACCCCGACTCTTCTTTAAGTTTTTATTGACTACGACCACTCACTCTTTTGATTAATTTTGAGAAGTGATTTGAGCGTTATCAAAAATGACGCCGTTGTCGGGAATGGTGATTGACAATTCTAATTGATAAATTATATTTTAATTTTGCTTATTTGTAGTAGATTTTGTGTTGTTGTTTGCTGATTTGTAGGTTGATACAATGAGTGACCATGGAAGTGACAAGGATAGTCGCTTTGGTCAAAATGACAACATAGGTGATGTGAATGACATGCACATGAATGTTATTCAAACCACGGGAGAAATTCAGATACCTCCTACAACTGGGAGGGCGGTGTTTAACATCACCGGGACAATGATACAATTGCTCAAGATGAAAGAAAAATTATGGGGTCTAGCTCATGAGGATCCCCATGAACACCTTAGAAATTTCTTGGTGGTATGTGGACCCTTTGTGTTCAAGAATATCTCCCGAGAGTTCTTACGATTGAGGTTATTCCCGTTCTCTTTAACGAGAGAAGCTACAAGATGGTTGGAAGAATTGTCATATGATTCTATCACTTCATGGGAAGAGCTAACTAATGCCTTCTTGGAAAGATTCTTTCCACCCTCGAAGATGGTTAAACTTCGAACCCAGATCCAAAATTTCAAGCGTATTGGAGGTGAACCTCTATATGAGACGTGGTTGAGGTTCAAGAAGCTACTTATGCAATGTCCAATGAATGGCGTTTCGGATAATTTGTTGCTGCAATAATTCTATTGCAGCCTTAATTCAGTCAACAAAGGTGTGGTTGATCAGTTAGTTCAAGGTGGATTAATGAGACAACCATATGATGTGGCTACTTTATTGCTAGATGATATGACTAAGGTCAACCGATCATGGAACAATAGAGAAGACCAAGTACCTCATCTACAATTGGGCTTAAGCAAAGAACAAGTCTAGAAGGACCATGAAAGAGATGAAAACATGGCTAAAATGATGACCAAATCCATTTGTTGTCTAAACATGTCATGGGAGGTGGACCCAAGTCGTTAAATGCGGTTGGAACCAACAGTGGGCAGTTCCCAGATGATGCAAAATTTGAGGCATTATACAATGAGAAAGTTCAATACTTAGGAAATCAAGTTGGGGGTTCTCACACCAATTATAAACGACAAGGTGGGAACCAAGGTTAGAACAAGGATAGAGATGGTGGTTGGAAAGACTGGCGGGGTTGAAACTAGAGAGATAGGGAGATGTAAAAAGATAGGTATGTGCCTCCCCATGATCGTCCACGCCCAAAAGAACCAACTGGGCCAGAAGGAAGGCGGACTGAAGACATGCGTGCAATGATCTACAACAAGGTTGAAGGGTCTGATAAAGTATTGAATGAATTGAAAAATGACTTCTCCACTTTATCCCAGACGGTGAGTTCTCACTCAATTTTGATTAAGAAGCTGGAGACACAATTAGGCCAAATTGCCACTCATCTAAATCCAAGGAAAAAGGGAGCATTGCCTAGTAACACCATCCTGAACTCCAGGAATGATTTTTAAGTTTGAGCAATATGTCGTGTCACGATGTTAAATAAGGTGCTTCTTGGGAGGCAACCCAAGTCTTTACTTTTGTTTTTATTACTTTTGAATAACGTTTGTTGTGAGTGCAGGTTGAGAAGAAGTTGAAAGATTGAAAAAGGGAGAGTAGGTGATGCCAAAACCTGAACGGTGATATGCCGAATGCAATGTGCGGACTTATTCTTGTCCACCTTTTGAGCTTGAACAGATGGAAAAGTGTATTGTCCAAATCGGCGATCAGAATTCCAAAAGGCGGTTCACCAAAGTGCATTATATGGACACCAGCGGGTCTGCCGAATCAGCCTACAGGTTTGGTGTTTGTTCAGGCATAATTGGCGAGCATAAGCTCTAATTGGCGATTCACCGAACATGCTTGGCGATAGTAGTCTAGATCGCCGACCGGTCCTGGTATAAAAAGACCAAGGGTCTTTTCAAATTTAAAATTCAAATTCTTTGATATCTGGAAGTCTTTTTAAATCCTTTCTCTTAATTTGCCTCCTTTGAGTGATTATGAGTCCTTGTTGAGTGTTTTCAAAGTTCGAGGAGTGAATTTGCTTGGATTTCTTGTCAACCCAACCCCATTCCCTCATTTTTCTCAATTGTTGCTACTATTGAGGTTCGTTTTTGAATCTTTGTGAGATTTTTGAATTTCTAATTATATGTGGGGTGTGGGCTTGAGCCCTTTAACTATTATTGTGTGCTAGATTGTGATGGGTAGAATCGTAGTGTATGATTTGAACTGTGCCCATGAGATATGTGATTTAATATGCCTGTAAAATGCGAATCTTGTTTGTGTTGGTTGAAATGTGAAATTAAACAAATATTTATGTTGGGTCTGAGTCCAATTGGATATGGGTGAAGTCTAATTAGCTTAGTGTTGACCCAATTGCATGATTTTTCCAATTGATAGACGGGGTGACTACTTTCTTAAGGGAAATTCGTCAATTAGTGTAATGCTTAGCAATATCGGGGGGAAATCTGAGTACCCATGGGTAGATAAGCATATAGGTGGATAGTAATTATGGGGGAAACTCGTATTTGTTGTGTATGTTGGGTTAGCTGTAAAAATTAGGCGCTAGGTTGAACACTTCATGTTCGGTGGTCCTGTCTTAGCTCGCCAAGGAGGTAAGGAAAATCACCGAATATGCCCAGTTCACCTTTTTTAGCATATATATGACCCTAGGTACTATCCCATTCGGCAGGCTTATCTTAGTCCGCCGAACCAATTTGGCAAATCGCTGAAAGGGAGTGGGTATCGCCCTTGATGCATGTGTCTTTCCTTTTTGCGCTATCATTTTTGGTGGACTTGTCTTAGCCCTCCGAAATTGACTCGATGAATCACCGAGTTGGCATTGACTCCACTTTTTGTGCCTAAACCCTAAGATTTTTGCTACTGTCTATTTCGGTGAGCTCAGGTGAACTCGCCGATCCTGTTTGGCGATCCGTCTTCCCGATAGGTGAGCCTCAGAAATGTTTTTGGAGTTTGATTCAATATGCATTCGATTTCAACTAACCTCATAAATCCTATGTTTGAATGTTTGCTTTGTAGGAAATGGCACGAACCAAGGGCAAGCAAGTGGTTTCATCTGACACTGAGTCAGACAAAAAGTCTTCTCCTCCACCACCTTCTCTAAAGATACATAGGGGCGTATCTATTAATGAGCCTTCAGAGGTTGCCCGTCATCAATAAACTACCACCCCAAAATCATATACCCAAGAAAAGGTACAACCTAAATAGGGGATAGTGAGAAAGAGGACTAAGATTAGGTGCAAATCGGTGCAGCCCTCCTCTTCACAAGCCCCAGCTTCCAGATTCCTCTCATTTATTTCTCCAAGAGCCATAAATAGGCTCAAAGCTACTTAAGAGAGGACCATTCTTGAGGAGAGATGGCTCTCCATAGATGGATACATGAGCGACTACCCAGCTATCTAGGATACTATTCAATTTCATAAATTCGAGGGTTTCACAAAGACAAGGAGCCTTTGTATCCCTTCTTAGGTACGGGAGTTCTACAATGCATATGCCCAAACCCTCCCAAATAAGCGAAAGGGAACGGTTCAGAAGCTACTTGAAGAAGTGGAGGTGCGTGGCAAAAAGTCTGATGCGACTCCGGAACTATTAACACCACACTGAAGATGCCGACATTTGAGTCGAATATGTACTCACTTTGGATGCGTCATGACTTGGATTCCATAAAAGGGTGGTTGGCCCCCTCGATTTCTGATTCTTCTCCCTTCTGGATGGCTAATGGTGCCCGGATCAAGAAGAAAGACTTAAATGTGGTGGAGAGATACTGGTTTGGCTTTATCAACAGTATCATAATGCCTTCACAAAACGAGTCTGTCATTACACATGACAAGGCAATCTTGGTAGGCACAATCATTGACAGAGAGAACCTATATGTGGGTGCCATTATAGTTGATGAGATTTTGATGAGAGCTGGGAAGGAGCAGACGTCGCTCCCATTTTTGGTATTGATTACCCATCTATGTGAGAGGGCAAAAGTCCCTTTCTGGGCATCTACAGATGTGAGGATCACACCAGCTTCATCCGGTGATATCATATAGATTTAGGCTAAGTGCTTGTGGGACGATGCGGCTTAGAGAAATTCCCCACCACCACACTCGACGCCCATGGTTGATCCCACTACACTAGAATCTAAAGCTAGCAAACCTGCTCCTTTTGTGGAGCACACAAGTATTTATATACTTTTCTCTACTTTTGGACCTACTGTCTTTGTATCTGCATCTGATGCTATTATTGTGACACCTCCCCTCTATCTTATTTCACGTCCCTCCTTGACCTAAGTGATAATTTAATAGATAGGCAGCCTTCTTGATCAACAAATGTTAGAGTCACCCGGGTTGAGATAGACATGTCCAAGATGATTGATCAAGTAATTAAAAAAGCCTTAGCTCCGTTGATCGAGAGAGTGGTCAAGTGTGAGGGGATGGTTGAGAGTCATAGTGTGAGGTTGGATGACCTCACAGAGATATTAGAGGCTTGGGAGAAGGCTGAGGGTAAATCTGGTGCATAAAAATCCATGAGGGATGAGCTTGCTACCCTGGAAGTAGAGGTGGTCCAGTTGCAGTCGACAGACCTATCCATGCTTTGGGTCGAGGTTCCCCTACTGGATGCACCTGCCTCCATGCCTGAGATGCCGAGCACTGTGCCAATTTCTAGTGATCAGCCTGATATTGCTGCGAGTGTTGATCTTGTAGATGATGAGAGTGAGAAGGCCGGGATGAGTTGGTCGAGGAGAAAGATGAGGAGGAGTTTAGGAATGTGCAGCATGGGATTTCTCAGGCCTTGACAAAGTCGTAGGAGACTGAGGAGGCCATTCTTCAGATGAACCTGGACTGATCCCTTTGGGAGACTGTTGAGACAGGCAATGATGCCCCAGTTGAGCCTTCCCTGCTGCTTCCAGTGATCCTGTTTCCGGGCATCGATGCCCCTCTTGAGGCTTCCCCACCTGATACTCCAGACGAGAGTGCTCCATAGGAAAAGCCTGCCAGGAGGACCTTTTTATCTCAACCTCATGTACTTTTGCTTACATTGCATTGAGGACACTACTTTATTTTATTTTTTGGTGGGGTGAGGGCTTTTAAGACAATATTCCCCATTTTGATTGTATTTTGTTATTCTGAGTTTTGAATAATTGTAGTATCATTTTTGTTTATATTCGAGTGCTCTTTAGGGTTAAAGTTTTCTCTTATTGCTATTTCATTCTCTCTTGATTTTGCAACCCCCCTTAAATTTAAAATCGTGAAATGCATGAAGTTTTCATTGGTAAAAATTTGAGGACCGATTGTGTTCAATATCGATGTCTTGAATAGTACTCATGATAAGCATGATGTATAATGTTGGTGTTGCGAGAATGAATCCGATGTGGTTGCACTTTTAAGCGATCTCTTTGAATCTTTTGTTGACTAGCAGTGTTTTGATGTGAGCCTTGCAATGAACATCGCATGTATGCTTTTGGTCATTTCGGGATGTTCTAAATGAGTGTATTTTGAAGTGTCATGTGTGGTGAGGTCTTACTTTAAAGCATGCATGTGGAGTCCTAGAATTTGCCTTGTTAGTCTAATTGTTTGTATCTTGGTGAATGTGAGACATGATCTTGGGCAACAATTTAAATAGGGAACCAAATTGTCCATAATCCTTTGTGACTACCTTATGAGGGTGTGAATCTATTTTGGCACCATTTGAGCCAAACCTATTTGTTGGCTACCAAAATAAAGACTCTTGAACCAAATTGTCCCTACCTTCTCACCAAAAATCCTTACCGAAGCATTGTGATGTTTGGATAGCCAATTGAGGCCAAAAGCCTAAGTTGGGGTGTGGAAAGGAAGTAAGAATGAAATCCAAGTGAAGGGCAAAGAAAGATGAAATGAGACTCAACTTTGAAAGTGTTATAAAAATAAAAGAACCCCTCCTTATAAAAAAAAAAAAAGAGTTGGAGTGATGGAAATAAAAGGGGATTCCAAATAAATTGACTGACAAGTCAACATTTGAGTTCTCAAATGAAAAATAAGGAAAATAAGTTGAGAAGAGGTGATGGTGATTGCAACAATGCTTTGAAAACGTAAAGTCACCAATCCAAATTGACCATACCTTAACTCTCAGCCTCATTACAAACTTAAAATACCCTCAAGATCTTACATGAACTAGGTTATGAGTTGATTGAAAAATATGGGAATACCTATGGTAAAAAGCTTGAATGTGTTTCTCTTTTGAGAGAGTTAGAGTTGCATTGATTCATTATACCTTTGTTTATTTGCATTGTGAGAGCATGGAATCGTTTGTTGAAACATGTTCTTGCATTAGACAAGAAGCTAAAGTAAGCTTGAGCTTGTATTGAGACCAACTAGTAATCAGTTGAAGCTTTTTTATCATGATTGAGGGTAACATTTTATTAAGAGTAGTCTTGCTATGGAACTTAGATGTTAGCTCTCATTAAACACTGTTGTAGACACCATTATTCAGCTTATTGTGTTCTCGATTTAAATAAGGACAAACAAAAGTTTAAGTTGGGGGTGTTGATGAATGATAGATCTTAACTCATTTAAGGTTCATTTAGCTAAAAACTGAGTGTCCTCAATGCCAAATTTTGTCCTATTCTGATAAAATGTTGATGATTTGCAGTTACGAAGGCAATTGGACAAGGCAGAGACTTATGTTGGAAATAATGGCCAAAAATATTTAAAAAAGTACAAACTACATAGTATGGATCACTTAACGAGAAGGACGGATAGCCAATTGAGCACGACCACGCCCAAAATAACAGTGCATAACACTTGTGTCTATCAAGTCAGGTCGGAAGACTCTAGTAGAAGAAGAAGAAGATTTCACCTAGGGTTTCAAGTTAAGGGTCAAATTCCTCCATTGAAGGCTAGTAATTGGAGTCAAGGTATGATAGTTTTCATCCATGGATTCTTTTCATCCATGGAGTTCCTAAATCTCTCTATTTCAAATGGTACAATTCCCCAATTGAGTTAGGATTTTCTTCAATTAGCATGGGTTCTTATCGTTATTGAATTAAATGTTTTAATTATGATCTTCTATGCATGAATTGATGAATTGTAATGCTTTTATGATGAATTCCCTTATGAACCCATGTGATCCCTATATTTTCAAGTTATGAACTATCTATATTCCTTCTTATCGTATGGCTCCGGCAGAACTTAATGAGTTGAAACAACAATTGAAGGATTTGTTAAATAAAGGTTTTATCCGACCGAGTATCTCTCCATGGGGTGCTCCGGTTTTGTTCGTTAGAAAGAATGATGGTTCTCTTTGTATGTGTGTTGACTATCGTCAGTTGAACAAGGTGACTATTAAGAATAAGTATCCTCTTCCAAGGATAGATGATTTATTTGACCAACTTCAAGGGGGAAGTTATTTCTCTAAGATTGATCTTCAATTGGGTTATCACCAATTGAGGGTGAGGGAAAATGACATTCTGAAGATGGCTTTTCGAACTCGGTATGGTCATTATGAATTCCGAGTAATGTCATTTGGTTTGACTAATGCTCCGACGGCGTTTATGGAATTGATGAATAGAGTGCTTAGGCAATACCTAGACATGTTTGTGATCGTGTTTATTGATGATATTTTGATCTACTCAAGAAGTGAGAATGAGCATATTGATCATTTGAGGATAGTATTGCAAATTCTTAAGGACCAACAACTTTTTGCAAAGTTTAGAAAATGTGAATTTTGGTTGAGATCCGTAGATTTCCTTGGTCATATTGTCTCAAGTAAGAGTATTGAGATAGATCCTAAGAAGACAGATGCGGTCAAGAGTTGGCCTAGACCTCTAACTCCTTCGGATATTAGAAGTTTCTTGGGTTTAGCCGGTTACTATAGAAGATTTGTTGAGGGGTTTTCCTCCATTGCCTCCCATTCGACGGCTTTGACTCAAAAGAAGGCTAAGTTCATATGGTCTGAATTATGTGAGAAGAGTTTTCAAGAGTTGAAAGCTAGACTTACTTCTGCTCTCGTGTTGACCTTACTGGAAGGAACGGATGGTTTTGTGGTTTATTATGATGCCTCGAGAATTGGGCTACGGTGCTAGCTAATGCAAAATGGGAAAGTTATTGCCTATGCCTCAAGGCAACTTAAAGTCCACGAGAAGAATTATCTGACTCACGACCTTGAGTTAGCGGCGGTTGTATTTGCCCTAAAGATTTGGAGAAACTATTTGTATGGGGTTCATGTTGATGTGTTTACCGATCACAAGAGCTTGCAATATGTGTTTAATCAAAATGATTTGAATCTTTGCCAAAGAAGGTGGCTTGAGTTATTGAAACATTATGACATGAGTGTCATTTATCACCCCGGTAAAGCTAATGTGGTAGCGAATGCTCTTAGTGGGTTATCTATGGGTAGTGTGGCTCATGTTGATCAAGAAAAGAGAGAGTTAGTTCGAAATGTTCATAGGTTGGCTCGATTAGGTGTTCAACTAGTGGACTCCACCAAGGGTGGTGTTATGGTTTGCAATGGTTCCGAATCATCTTTTATGGCGGATGTGAAAGCCAAGCAAGGTCTTTATCCAATTTTGGTAGACTTGAAGGAGGCGGTACTTAAGAAATTCGCTGAGGCCTTTTCCCAAGGGGGGGATGGGATACTTAGATACCAAGGTCGGTTATGTGTTCCAAATATTGATGACTTGAGGGAACAAATCTTGTCAGAAGCCCATAGTTCACGGTATTCCATTCACCCGGGAGACACCAAGATGTACCGTGATTTATGGGAAGTCTATTGGTGGAATGGGATGAAGAAAGATATTGCGGGATTTGTGGCTAATTGTCCAAATTGCCAACAAGTAAAGGTTGAGCATCAGATATCGGGAGGTTTGTCTCAAGATATTAGCATTCCTACTTGGAAGTGGGAAGACTTGAATATGGACTTTATTGTTGGTTTGCCTCGCACCCGGCGACAACATGACTCTATTTGGGTGATAGTAGATCGGATGATGAAATCAGCTCATTTCCTTCCCGTCAAGGTTTCTAATTCGGCGGAGGACTATGCCAAGTTATACTTGAGAGAAATGGTGAGGTTGCATGGAGTGCCCTTATCCATTATTTCTGATCGTGGTACCCAATTCACTTCTCAATTTTGGAATTCATTCCAGAAGGGTCTTGGCACTAAGGTTAAGCTTAGTACGGCCTTTCATCCCCAAACCGATGGGTAAGTGGAGCGTACTATTCAGACTTTGGAAGATATGTTAAAAGCTTGTGTGATTGATTTTAAGGGTAATTGGGATAACCATTTGCCATTGATAGAGTTTGCCAATAATAATAGATATCACTCAAGTATCGATATGGCTCCATTTGAGGCCTTGTATGGTAGGAGATGTATATCTCCCATAGGTTGGTTTGAGGTGGGTGAAGTTGCCCTAATGGGTCCCGAACTAGTTCATGAGGCTATTAAGAAAGTTCGACTCATTAGAGAGAGGTTGAAAATGGCTCAAAGTCGGCAAAAGTCATATGCCGATGTGAGAAGAAGGGATCTTGAATTTGACGTAAATGATTGGGTTTACTTAAAAATTTCACCTATGAAGGGTGTGATGAGGTTTGGTAAGAAAGGGAAGCTTAGTCCCCGATATGTAGGACCATATCAGATTTTGAGGCGTGTTGGTAAGGTTGCTTATGAGTTAGATTTGCCAAATGAGTTGGCAACCGTGCATCCCATTTTCTATGTCTCTATGCTTAAGAACTGTGTTGGAGATCCGACATCCATATTTTCCCTAGAAGGGTTGAAATTGATGAGAGCCTTTCATATGAGGAAGTTCCGTTTGAGATTTTGGACCGACAAGTTAAGAGGTTGAGAAACAAGGAAATAGCTTCCGTAAAAGTTTTGTGGAGGAACCAATTAGTTGAGGGTGCTACTTGGGAAGTCGAGGCCGATATAATGTACCGATATCCTCATTTCTTTCCTTCTACTCCTACTCTAGCTTGAGGTAATCAGTACCTCTTGATTTGACCTTTGTTTTGGAGTCATGTATTTTTATGTGTTTCCGTGATTTCCTTATATTATGCATGTTCATGAAAAAGTGTTTGAAAGAAAATGAGTTTACATGCTAGATTTTCCTCATGTTGTTGTGCATTGAGTATGAGTTTCCTATTGACTTCATGAGTTGAATTGATGAACATGCATTAGCTATGCTTTTTTAGAGTAAATTGCATAGAGGCTCCATAAGATTGTGTTGAGCATGTTTTTAGCTTGGAGAAGGTAATTCCTCCTTGAACATGAGAAATTTTGAGAATTCATGCATATTGGGTTATTAGATGTAGTTCCTACTTCCTTGTAATGCATTGGAGTTTGTTGAAATTGGAGTTGATGTTTCCTCCTTATTTATGTGCATTGCATGCATAATGGCCTGATAGAGTTAGTTTCACCCTCTTATGATGTTTTGAGAACGTCCTAGCTTGGAGTCGATAGTTCCTCCTTGATTGTATGTTTTGCATTGTTAGGTTGGGTTGTTAGTTCCTCTCCTAAAGCTCTTAGAACCAGTTTGTATCTCATTCGAGGACGAATGGTCCCAAGGGGGAGATATTGTAACACCCCCTATCTGAAAAAGGGTAAACTGCGGCTTTCCAGGTGCTGCAGCAGCCAAACCACGCCGGCCACCCACGGCCCGTGGAGTGGACCACGGACCAAAGGTGTGGTATGTGGTTGGGCAGCCTAACAATATGATTTGAGGTCCAAGACTACGGCTCGACTTACGGACAGTAGGTCAGAACACGGTCCGTGGTTAGGGTCTGTGGTTCGAGGCCCCAGAATCAAGTCCCAAAAGTCCATCCACGGTCCACCAGGACGGACCGTACGTCAGACCACGGTCTGTCGACTAGATCCATCGGTGGCTGCGGTCAGTTATTATTTCAGGGTTAGTTGGGTCTTTTCCTAATTAATTAGTTTCAATACTATGTCATTTTGGTTACGTTTAGAACTCCTATATAAACCTTTTTAACCCCAAATTCACCCCATTTACTTCATTCTAACAATTGCACAAAAAGAAACCAAATTCCTCTCAAATATTCTCTCTCTAGAACTTGAAGAAGAAGAAGAAGATTTCACCTAGGGTTTCAGGCTAGGGGTAAAATTCCTCCATTGAAGGTTAGTAATTGCAGTCAAGGTATGATAGTTTTCATCCATAGATTCCTTTCATCTATGGAGTTCCTAAATCTCTCTATTTCAAATGGTAGAATTCCCCAATTAAGTTAGGGTTTTGTTCAATTAGCATGGTTCTTATCATTATTGAATTAAATGCTTTAATTATGATCTTCTATGCATGAATTGATGAATTGCAATGCTTTTATGATGAATTCCCCTATGAACCCATGTGATCCCTATGTTTTCAAGTTATGAACTATATGTCGAGGCCCAATTTCATTGTCTTAGTTTCTTTCTTGTATTTCACTTTTGAACATGATGTATGGGCTAGGCCCAATTTCATTCGATTGTATTAGATGGCTATGATGAGACATGAGTTTAGACTTCCACTTTTCATTTTATAAAATGATTTAGACTTGAACTATTGTTTTACTCTTATTGTTCTATTTCTTATGTTATGAGAGCTAAGTGGATTGTGTAGAGTCCTTCGGGGTTCTATACGCCATGTTACATCTAGGGGGTACCCCTGGGTCGTGACATAGATCTGACCCATAAGCTCTATTTTTGAGCAAGTCACAAACATCAAACCTAAATTGCTAGTATCGGACTAATTACTCACTCCAATCAATCTCTTTCGATTGAATGTTGATGGAAAATAGACTTGTAACACCCCGGATCCGAAAGAGGAAAGCCTAGAAAAATTGCAGCAATTACAGGTGCCATCCACGAGGGCCAACCACGGCACGTGGGTTGAACCACGGACCGTAGATGGGTCCGTGGATTGGCCACTCAGGAATTTGTCCAGTCCATGAACCACGGCTGGACCTACAGACCGTAGGTGGGTCTACGGTCCGTGGTCTAAGGGTCGTAGGTCCAGGCAAAACTCTCTGAACTTTCTGACAAGTGTGCAGGACGGACCGAAGGTCCATCCACGGTCCGTCGGTGGTGGGTCGTGGTTCACTGTTGTCTGTTAATTTTCAGGGTTAGTTGGGTTTTTTCCTAATTAATTAGTTTTTATACCACGTCGTTTTGCCTATGTTTAGGACCCCCTATATAAGTCTTTTAACCCCCAAATCCACCCCATTTAATTCATTCTTCCAAATTCACAAAAAGAAACCAAATCCCCTCTCAAATATTCTCTCTCTAGAAACTTGAAGAATAAGAAGAAGGATTCATCTAGGGTTTCAAGCTAAGGTGTCAATTCCTCCATTGAAGGCTAGCATTTGGAGTCAAGGTATGATTCATTTCATCCATGGAGTTCCCAAATTCTCTATTTCTAAAGGTAGAATTGCCCAATTTAGTTAGGGTTTTCTTCAATTAGCATGGGATATTATCATTATTGATTTAAATGATTGAATTATGATCTTCCTAGCATGAATTGATGAATTCCTATGGTTTTATGAAATTTTCCCCTATGAGCCCATGTAATCCCTATGTTTTCAAGTTGTGAATCATATGATGAGGGATTTTGAGTATGAAGCAAGTGTTTTATTAAATTAAGCATGTATTACTAGTTTTACATGTATTTATTATGAAACTCATATCTAACCCATGTTTTATAAGAGTTTATGATTGAAAGTGGATTTTGACCTCAAGAGGTAAATTATGGACTTATGCATTGTTTATGAGATTTATGCAAATGCTTTAAGGGTGCCTTGAGAGTAAAGTACCAATAATGATGTTGTTGTTATGTGGTTGAAAGGACATTCTCATAAACACATAACTAGCATGATGTGAAAGGTTTTCTCACATAGAAATGATTCTTAGGTTGAAAGGCTTTCTCACCTAAATGAATCAAGAGTAAGAGTTATCCTAATGAACTAGTTTGGATTGGTTGTCCAAGGGCACCTTTTCATGAGTAATGAAGTCAAGTAAGAAATGACTATTCGATGGGAATTTATGCTTAGCACCGAGTGGATATTGAAAGTGAGATGGAAGCTCTCCTGTAGTAGAAGCCGGGTTTCCAAAGTAATCTCATGAGATGGAAGCTCCCCCGTAGTAGAGGGCGGGTTTCTAGTAGCAATTTCCTTATCCCATAAACTATGTGCCCCCATAGGTTGATTAGCTAGAGGATCCACTTAAGCTAGATGTTTAAGGTTCTACCTTAGGCAAGTAGAACAACCCTTTTCGGTGTGGGAGACCCTGGGAGATCATGTTATAGCTCACATGGTCTCATGTCGGTTAAGGCTTATTTCCCCACAAGTAATAATGAACTAAGGTTACTTCAAGAAGTATCTCATATGAGTTCAAAGGTTAGAAAGATGAAGTTAGCTTGCATGGACCATGATTTATGACTTATGTTTTAAAATCTCTTTCATATGATGTTTTAGTTGGTCAATTGCATGTCATGAAATGAAATGTCCCCTTTAGTATGTTTTAAATGTTTTATGCATGGCTATCATACTTGGTACATTATTTTGTACTAACGCATACTCTTGCCTACATTTTTTCTCAAATGTAGGGTCCGACAGACAGGTTTCCGAGTCTCGTGGCTAGTAGTTGAGTTCATGATTTTCCGAGCTTTGGTGAGTCCTCATGCTTCGAGGACGGAGTTATTGTTTTAATTTCTTTTTTGTATTTCCCTTTTGGACATGATGTATGGGCTAGGCCCAATTTTATTATATTGTATTAGATGGCTATGATGAGACATGAGTTTAGACTTCCGCTTTCGTTTATAAAATGTTTTGGACTTGGACTATTTTTTTACTTTAATTGTTCTATTTCTTATGTTATGAGAACTAAGTGGCTTGTATGGAATCCTCCGGGGTTCTATACGCCACTTTACATCTAGGGGGTACCCCTAGGTCGTGACAAGACTTGCTCAAAAATCAAGTATGAAACCCAAAAAGTGAATTATTAATTTCACTAGAGATAGGTTGATGATTTGATGTTAGAATCTTGTAGAAATTCAAGGATTTGGATTTTAAGATCATGTAAAATACTTAAGAAGAGTGACTGATAGTTTTTAGAAAAAAAAAGATGAATAACTTAAGAAAGAAAAAGAGAGAAGGATGACTGATAGTTTTCAGGAAAAAAAAAAGACGAATAACTTAAGAAAGAGAAAAGAGAGAAGAGTGTTTGATAGTTTTCAGAAAAGAGAGGATGAATAACTTAAGAAAGAGAAAAGAGAGAACAATGACTGATATTTCTCATAAAAGAGAGAAAAAAATGTGTCTGATTTGGATTAATGGGTCCAAAATCAAATGAGTTCAAATCGCGAGGTGAATTTATTTTGTATTTTATAAGAGAATTTTTTTTAAAAAAAAAATATTTCGAACCCCATTTAATTTAAGGGTGAAAATCATTAAACTTTGATTTGAAAATCAAACTCCTCCCTCAACTTTGAAAAATAGTCATTACCCCCCTTTATCCTATGTAAAGTGTATTATACCCTTTTCATTTTTAATCCTCTATTTGTGTATCATATTTTTGTATTATATATAATATATGTTTTTACCGATGTATTTGTAGATTTTTATTTAAGTTCATTGTCACGATCCAAAGTGTACCCTGGGTGTAATATGGCGTATAGGACCCCGAAAGGCCCTACACAAGCCACTTAGCATACATCATAAAAAATAATAGAAATAAAGATTTCAAAGAAACATTCTCATATCATAAAAGAGTTTGAAAAAGTAAAAGTATAACATAGTCTCAACAAGCCATCTAACATATTAAAAGAATTGGTTGAGACGTAACTCATACACCACGTACAATGTCTGATACTAAAATTAAAAAAAGCTATAAAAGTGTATAGGTCCTCGGAACATGAGAGCTCACCAATCTTCGAATTGACAAGGGAGATCAACCAGCCACAAGTATGTGAGGTAGGAGCGTCGGACCAAACATTAGTGAAACAATATAGGCACGAGTATTCATTAGTACGTGGAATGTACTAAGTATGATAGGAATGCATAAACGATATGAAATCATGCTAAAAGGACTTTACCTGACATACAATGACCAAGCTAAAACATAAGATAAGAGGTTAGAATACACAAGCCATAATCATGGTTAATGCAAGCTTAACATATTTAAAACACTTGGTGAGATACTTTGAAAGTAATCTAGTTTGTTATTATGGGATGTTAACCATTAACCGACATAGATCATGTGAGCTAAAATATGAAATCCGGTGTCTATCCCACACCGAAAAGAGATGTCCTACTTTCGAAGGTAAGGACCATAAACTTCTAGCTTACGTGGATCCACTAGCTAAGACATCCTACGGGGGCACATAGGTAGGGACAAGGAGATTGCTACTAGAGATCCGACCTCTACTAACGGGAGAGCCTCCATCTCAATATCATCTTGGTGCTAAGTAAAATCCAAGCTAAAGTCATTTAGAATAGCTCCTTAAATCTTGATTCAACTTAGGTGAGAAAACCTTTCAACCATATATATCCGTATGTGAGAAAACCTTTCTCAATCATTATTATAGTAATATGTGAGAAAATCTTTCACAATCTCATTGATACTTTCATCTAAAAGTATCCTCCAGTCATATACATCAATTTCATAAAAGCATGCATATCTTTATAAATTCATAGTTCATGGTTCATAAGTTTCATCATGTGTTCATAGTTAAAATCATGGATAATGTATAGGTTCATATGAATTCATTTCAAAAACATCTAATTACTTCAATTCATGCAATAGAAGATAGAAAATAACCAAGTAAATCATAATTGAGAAGAACCCATGAAGATCGAATAAAACCCTAACTTTGACTTGAGAATTGAACTTGTAGAAATGGGATCCTTGGGGTACCATGGAGGAAAGGATTCCATTGGTGAATACTAACATACCTTGATGATCAAAGCCCAAAAGCTATGGTGAATTGGAGACCTTGAAGTGAAACCGTAGCTTCTTCTTCCTTTGCTTGAGATAGAAATTTGGGAGAAAACTTGGAGGGAATTTGGGATTTAGGAGAATGGTTTTAGGACGTAAAATACTTATATAGGGCTTAGAGTAGGGGTAAGAAAATAACTTAGCTATTAAACACTTAGGGAAATGACCCAAAACCCCCTTAAAATAATTGTTATTCTGGTCTACGGGTATGACCTACGGATTGTAGAACTTTCTATGGTCCGTACTGGTCAACCATAGACCAAGTACTATAGCCCTGATTTCAAGCCAACTTGGACGAGACTGGTCTACGGCCCGTAGAACCTTCTACAGTCCATAAACACCAACCGTATAACTCAACTTTGACCCTACAATTTCACTAAGTTTGGGACCTTTCTGTGAGACCTATCTACGACCTGTAAAATATTTGACGGACCGTCCTAGTTAACCGTAGACTGATATACTGAAACTTAGTTTTTCCAAAAATTCAACCCATTTTCTATAGATGCCTTCTACAATTCGTAGAAGCTATTACTGCCCGTTGAAGCTTCTATTGCCCGTAGACTGGACCCGTAGAACATAAATAGTAGCCAAAATTCTATCTTTTCCTTTTCTAAAATCTGAGGTGTTACAATATCTTCCCCTTGGGAACATTCTTCCTCGAATGGGATTCAAGCTAGCATGGTATGGTAAAGAGATCTACTAACCCAACATGAATGCAATCATATAAATGCAGATAACCAAGGAGGAAAATTGACTCCAAGCTAAAACATACCAAAAACATCGTGTCATAAAACATACATGCAAGCATAGGGAAACATGAGAATTACTAAGACACATGAATCCACAAGAATGAACCATGAGGAACTAAATACCTCTATCTAGAGTAGGAATGGAGGGAATGATGAGGATATCGAGGCATCATATCGGTCTCGGCCTCCCAAGTAGCACCCTCAACCATTTGATTAATCCACAACACCTTTACGGATGCAACTTCTTTGTTCCTCAACTTTCGAACTTGTCGGTCTAAAATCTCAACCGGATATTCTTCATACAAATGGCTTTCCTTTATACCAAGACTCTCGAATGGTACAATAGATGTCGTATCTCTAATACACTTATTCAATAAGGACACATGGAATATCGAATGTACCGATGATAAATAAGAAGGCAAGTCTAATTCATAAGCCACCTTGCCTATCCACCTCAACACTTAATAAGGACCAACAAAACAGGAACTAAGCTTCCCTTTCTTACCAAACCTCAGGACACTCTTCATAGGTGAAATTTTCAAGTAGACCATATCATCAACATCAAACTCAAGATCCCTTCTTCTAATATCGGCATACGACTTTTTTCGACTTTGAGTCGTTTTCAACCTTTCTCTAATAAGTTAAACTTTCTCCATAGCCTCATGCACCCACTCGAGCCCTATTAAGGAAACCTCACAAACTTTAAACCAACCTATAGGAGACCTACACCTCCTACCATAAAGAGCCTCAAATGGAGCAATATCAATACTTGAATGATAGTTATTATTATAAGCAAACTCAATCGAATGCAAATGGTCATCCCAATTTCCCTTGAAGTCAATCACGCAAGCTCTCAACATATTTTCCAAAGTTCGAATAGTACGTTCTTATTTCCCATTGGTTTGAGGATAAAAGGAAGTACTAAGCTTGAAACGGGAGCCAAGACCTTTTTAGAAAGACTTCAAAAATTGAGAAGTAAATTGGGTACCACAATCGGAGATAATGGATAGGGGACTCCATGCAACCTAACCATTTCTTTATATACAACTTAGCATAACCATCCGCCGAATAAGAAAACTTGACAGGAATGAAATGAGCCGACTTCGTCATACGATCAACAGTAACCCAAATCGAGTCATGTTGCCGCCAGCCGCCAGGTACGGCAAACCAATAATAAATTCCATATTCAAATCTTCTCACTTCCAAGTAAGAGTACTAATATCTTGGGACAAACCTCCCAGCTTTTGATACTCAACTTTCACTTGTTGACAATTAGGAATGTGAGTCAGTGTAAGTAGAAAGGATGAGAAGACAGAAGGCTGTATTCAAAAGCTATGTGGGAATTAGCCAGTGCAAAGATAATCATTGATGCTGAGGCGTCTATAGAGATGGTAGATCAGTTGGGGCTTCACCTAGCCACAAATTCTGTAATATCCTTCTTCATCCCATTCCACCAATAGACCTCCCGCAAGTTACGCTACATGTTGGTAGCTCCCGAGTGAATGGAATAACGAGAATTATGGGCTTCCGATAAAATTCTTTACCTCAAATCATCAACATTAGGAACACACAAATGACCTTGATATCGAAGCATACAATCTCCCCCTTGGGAGAAAGTCTCAAGGGACTTTTTAAGCACCGCTTCCTTCAACTCAACCAAAATCAGATCAAGACTTTCCTTGGCTTTCACATCAGATACAAAAAGATTATTCCAACCCATTTTGAACAATGACACCTACCTCATAAGATTCAACCAAACGAACACCAAGCCGAGCTATCCTATGAACATCACAAGTCAATTCTTTATTACCATATTCAACATGTGCAACACTACTCATCGACAACCAAATTAAGGCATCGGCCAACACATTGGCTTTGCCTGAGTGATAAAGGACACTCATGTCATAGTTCTTTAAGATTTCTAGCCATCTATGTTGGCAAAAGATTTAGATCCTTTTGCTTGAAACGTATTGCAAACTTTTGTGGTCGGTAAGACATCAACATGGACACCATACAAATAATGCCTCTAAATCTTTAAGGCAAAACAACCGTCGCTAGTTCCAAATCATGGGTATGATAGTTCTTTTCATGAATCTTGAGTTGCCTTGAAGCATAAGCAATAACTTTTCCATTATTAGAACACATCCTAATCCAATTCTTGAAGCATCACAATAAACAACGAACCCGTCATACCCTTCCGGTAAAGTCAACACCTGAGCGGAGGTAAGCCTATCTTTCAATTCTTGAAAACTCTTTTCACGTGCTTCCGACCATAAGAACTTAACCTTATTTTGGGTCAATGGAGAAGCAATCGAAGAAAACCCTTCCACAAACCTTCTATAATATCCGTCCACGCTCAAGAAATTTTGAATATCTGAGGGGAGTAAAGGTATAGGCCAATTCTTAACCGCTTCCGTCTTCTTAAGATCTACCTCAATACCCTTACCGGAAACAATGTGACCAAGAAAAACCACGGAACTCAATCAAAACTCGCATTTACTAAACTTTGCAAATAGTTGTCGGTCCTTGAGGAGTTGCAACACATCCTCAAATGATTGGCATGCTCATCCACACTCCATGAGTAATTCAAATGTCATCGATAAACAAAATCGCAAACATATCAAGATATTGTCTAAATGCTTTATTCATTATGTCTATGAATGTGGCCGGAGCATTAGTCAAACCAAACGACATTACCAATAACTCATAATGACCATACCTTGTTTGGAACGTTATTTTTGGAATATCACACTCTCTTACTTTCAATTGGTGATAACCCGACCGAACATCAATCTTAGAGAAGAAACTAGCATTGTGGAGTTGATCAAACAAATCATCGATTCTCGGGATAGAATACTTATTCTTAATTGTAACCTTGTTCAATTGTTGGTAATCAATACACATGCAAAGTGAACCATCCTTCTTACAAACATCTAAAACTGAAGCACCCCATGGAGAGATACTCGGTCGGATGAAATTCTTATCCAACAAGTCTTTCAATTGCTCTTTTAATTCCTTAAGTTTTGCTGGAGCCATATGGTAAGGAGGAATAGAGATAGGTTACGTATTTGGGAGAAGGTAAATACCGAAGTCTATTTTTCTTTTGGGAGGAACACCGGGTAGATTATCGGGAAACACTTTTGGAAACTCATTTTAAACGAGGACAGACTCAAGAATAGGGGTTTCGAAATCTGTATCCCTAGCCCGAACAAGATGATATATTCAACCCTTAGAAATCATTTTGCTAGCTTTAAGACGAGAAAAAAACTGACACTTAGGCATAGAATTTCCCCATTTTAATTCTAGGACGGGCTTATTAGGAAACTCAAACTTAACCACTCGGGAAATTTAGCATTTAGGAGAATGAGTAGTTTTAGGACTTAAAATATTTATATAGAAACCCTTCCTTTGAGAGAGAAATTTATGGAAGAACTTGGAGGGAATTTGAGATTTAGGAGAATGGGTAATTTTAGGACTTAAAATACTTCTATAGAGCTTAGAGTAGGGGTCAAAACGACATAGCTTAGGTATTTAACACTTAGGGAAAAGACCCAAAAACCCATTAAAATAACTGTCGGACTGGTCTACGGGTGTGATCTACGGTCTGTACATGTCAACCGTAGACCAAGTACTAGAGCCCTGAATTCAAGCCAACTTGGACAAGACTGGTCTACAGCCCGTAGAACCTTCTACAGTCCGTAGAACCTTCTACAGTCTGTAAACCTCAATCGTAGAACTCAACTTTGACCCTATAATTTCACTAAGTTTGAGACCTTTCTATAAGACCTATCTACGACCCGTAAAACATTTGACGGACCGCCCTAGTCAACCGTATACTGAGATACTGATGATTTTTCCAAAAATTTAACCCATTATCAACAGATGTCTTCTACGATCCGTAGAAGCTTTTATGGTCCATTGAAGCTTCTACGGCCCATAAACTGGATCCATATAACACAAACAGTAGCCAAAATTGTTATTGTCTGTATAGTGCAGGAGCGCTCACATTTTTTACTTACTCTTTGACTTTCATTTCTCAATCCGGCTCATTTTCGGCTATGGTTTAGACCTTTCGCCTGCTTAGAAGTGGATTCGAACCACTGACTTTTCCTTTTACAAAATTTGAGGTGTTACATTCATTGACATTAATATAAGTAGAATAATGTTTTTTTAAGTTTGTTGTAAAATTTAATGTTAACTTTTTTATGATTGTCATTTTAATATGGTATGTATTATGTGTATGCATATTTAAATTTCACTTACTAATATGTTTATCTTCTTTTTAAATCGACCTCAGTTAACTCATATGAAACCTTAGCTTCACTAACGTTATGAGGTTTAGCATTCGCCACAATATTAGTGGCTTAGCTCTTTGCGCTTCTCGCATACTTTTTTTTTGTAAATAGAGAGTAATTGGGGGGGGGGCAAAAGATTGGTCCGCTCTGAAAAGGTGAGTTTTGCAATTCACATCTACACCCTCCAAGTTTGAGTATACACAAGTAGATAATTAAACTTGTATAAATTTGAATGAGTAGGTACATACGTCCTACCCATGACATAACATGTGTCCTACATGACATGATACAAATCGTGTATCTCAGGTCATGTAGGATACATGTGTCTACTTATTCAACTTGATACAAGTTTAAGTGTCTACTTATGCACACCCAAAGTTGAAAAAAATAGATGATGGCTAAAGTTAAGCTAAAGGGCACATTTATTTATTATGTCTATCTCTTATTCTCTACTATCTATGTAGATAAATGAACTTTGATTGTCATTAATAAAATATTTTTCAAATTATAATTTAGATTTTATTGACAATATAAATAGATAATCTTTTAAGAAATTGTTATAAATATATCTTTATATTTATTAATTATTTTGTGTTACTTGCATCGAATATGTTTATAAGGTTCGCACATTATAAATTTCATTAAAATTAATAAAATAAATATTTTGCTCATCTGCTTCATTTTATAACTACATTAGCTTATCATATATTCAATCAACGTTTCTATTTTTTTTAGACTAAATTTATATTTTTGATGGGAAGTTTTTTATACAAATTAAATAACAAAATTCCTTTGATTTAAAAAAAATATTAAATAAAAATACAAGTTGATAATGTAAGGATATAATAGATATTTAGAAAGTCAATTAGATGAAAAGGGGAGGGGGGTAGTTATTTCTCAAAATATATGGGAGAGTTTGATTTTTAAATTACACTTGAAGAATGTAAATGATTTTCACCATTTGGAGTCTGGTTTACATAACTGCTAAAAACTGCTTATTTTAAGAAGATTTTTTATTAAAATAACTTTTTAGAAAAGTGTTATTGAAAAAAAAAATTGTGTTTGACTAATTCATTTGAAAAGTGTTTTTCATAAGCAAATTGTGTTAGGCTAATCTTTTCTAAAAAGGGCTTTTGAGTAAAATTACGAAAAATGACAAGTATCAATGTACTTTTAATATTAAGATTATTTTATAGAGAGAAATTATTAATATATCTATTATAAAAATTTTAATTAAAATTTTATTTTATTAAATTAAAAT
Source organism: Solanum etuberosum (assembly GCA_029582245.1). NCBI lineage: Eukaryota > Viridiplantae > Streptophyta > Magnoliopsida > Solanales > Solanaceae > Solanum > Solanum etuberosum. The sequence continues at coordinate 66,637 of JAJONR010000017.1, forward strand.
GTACATATTTAAATTTTCAATCAATATTATACCTTTTTTGGGGAGGGTTGATATTTTTTTCTAATCTAGCAAAAATATTGTTATTTCTTTTAATATATTATATGTGTGTTATATATATATGTGGATATATATATATACATGCAATAGAAAAAACTGATTTTGTTTTCATTTAAAAACAATTTTATTGATTTGTCAAACACATAATTTTTTTAAAAAATATTTTTTTCTCAAAATAACTGTTTTTGGCCTCCCAGCAACAATGTCAAATAGTCTCTTAATATAATTTCAAGTGACACTTTGATTTTTGATTGATAAAGATTATCACATCTATTATTTTCAAGAGGTGTTACTCATTTATGTTTAAAGTTTCTTTTTTCACAGTCCAGAAAACAGTTACAATTGGAAAAATAGTAATTTTGGTCCTCAAGTTATTGTCGTATAGAAGTTTTAGTCTTTGTGTTATATGACTTAACACATTTTACCTTCAATTAATTAAAATGTGTTATTTTAATCTTTAAAGTTAACAGATTTGAGGATTATTATAAAGTTGCATTAGCTGCAATTTAATATCGATTTTTAAATAAAATGTGTTCTAAGGAATACCATTTAAAATTCGTTCTAGACCAATACTAAACTTTACCAATTAAATACGGCAAAAGGGTCTGGTGGACCCTTATACTTGTATGTGTTTGTATTGTGAACCCTTCTACTTAATTATTTGTCATCTGGACTCTTAAACTCAATTAAAATGAGCCTTTTAAACCCCTCCAATGATGTGTGTAGCTCACTCTCCTTTATATAAATGACATGTCATATCCACATCAGATATATTAATGCCATGTCATAATTATTTTTAAAATTATTAATCAAAATTGTTTAATAAAAGGAAAATAATAAAATTTTAATTATATTCTTTAAAGTAAAACTCCATTACATTCTCTCCCATTCCCGGTGTTTCAGAGCCAAAGTCGTCGCCAAGGTGAAACCACTCATATTCTCTCCCTTACCTACCTTCATCTCCGCCGCACATCATCACCATTTTCCTTTCCTCCTCCAACCTCCACAAAACCAACAACCTAAGCCACCGCACCAACAGATCTAGCCGAACACCATCACCATTTTCGCCTTCATCTCCGCCGCACACCATTACCATTTTCGCCATCATGATTAGATCCTTGCACCCTTACCCACCTCGTTCTCCTCTCCACTGACCAGCCTCGCCTCTCTCTCTCACTCCACTGCGTATCAGTGTTGTTCGGAGAGCACCACCAGCGCCACTCTCTACCTCTGTCAGTGAATTAGTGGACTCAAGGAAGTGCCCAAGATCTGCTAAATTAATAACAGTAGATTGTGGAAAAGAAAAGAAAAAGGGGTTGGGCAGGGGATGGAGATGGAGATGACTGATAATTGGTGTAATGGGTGAAGAAGAAAGGTTTTTTTAATTAATGGTTTGAAAAAATTATTTCTTTTATAATTTTTAATATTTTTTAAGTAAAAATGCTCCTCACTCGCCTTAAGAGGCGTGCACATTCTTGCTAACTCAGACATCCAAATGCCACATAAGTCTGGTCAATGGTCAGAGGGGTTTGTTAAATTGTGTTTTATTGAGTTTAAGGGTTCAATTGACAAACAAGTAAGTAGAAGGATTCACAATACAAAGTCATACAAGTACAAGGGTCCACCAGACCCTTTTGCCATTAAATACACAATTAACTTAAGCTTAATGATTAACTTAAGTGAAGCAGTAAATTCTTTAAAGTAAAACCTACCCATATATATGGTATTGACTAAAGGATCCTGGTTCTTTAAAAAATAAGAGAAAATTCCACTTAGTATCTGCCAAAGTTTTCAGTTTTAAATTTTTGTCCCTTAAAGTATACGACTTCGTTTTTTTGTCCTCTAAAGTGTTCGGTCAAGATCTTTTATCCCCGCTAATATATATTTTTTTTTTAAAATGACTTTATCTTGAAAATTTTTGCTTAAAGATTAAAATAACAACTTATGATTAGCAGAAAATAATTTACATTGTATCATTAAATCTTCCTTATGAGATACTCTAAGACTCTTTCTTTAATAGCAAACTTAGCTCAGGGGACTTTACAAAATTAATTTGTGCTTCGTAGACAATAATTTACACTATTTTACTTACTCTATATTATGGGTACTCTATAACTTTTGCCTTAGAGGCCAAGTGTAGCTCAAAGACAAAAAAAATGTATGTCTCGTGAATAATAGTTTGTATTATTTGTTTAAGTCTAACTTATGGAATACTCTATACTTTACGTTTTATGAGGAAATTTAGAGTTTACATCTAATGGGGACCATACTTAAGTTTCAACTTTTTCCTATAAGCAGAACTTCTGATCAGTTGTGTAGATTTACTGTTCTGAAATGTCGTGAACATCTTCCTTATATGACCAAAGTTAGAACGTCTGGAGAATTAAATTTTTAAGAAGAATATTTGAGTAATTTAACTTTTAAGTTTAGAGGTTCATGATTTTAAAGCAAATAGTCTCTCTAAACGTGCATTGCATATTTATCTTATGTCATTATTACAAAATTTGTATTATAAACGGTTGAATTTTACTTATGAATATTTCAAGAATTATATATAAATCTTTGTTTAATAATCTAATCTATTATTTTAATTTCATTATTAAATAGAAAACTGTAGCTCAAATTTTGATTTAGGAGTATCAAACGAACTGATGTCCCGCTAATATTTTTCAAAATAAAATTCATGTCAAACATAATATTTTTTTTGGTTTTAACTTTAATAGTAAATGATATATTATCCAAACTTAAAGGAAATATTGTCCAAATGAAGCAAATAAAGTCAACATTTCTAATTAATAAAAAAATAACAGCAAAACAATTTCTTCTATATTGATTACGGATTTATTTTTTCAAATGTTAAAAGATAGTATTATTATTTATGAAATAAAAGGATTATAATGAAAAGAAGACGGACTCAATTATGACACCAGCGGTCCAACTAATCTTCACTTCAGATTTGTTTTCTCTTTCACATTTTTTCTGTCTTTCTTTTCTTTGCTAATTTTGATATATGTGTGAGCGTGCGCGCGCATTCTCTCTCTCTCTATATATATATACTAGTAAAGAAAGCTCGGGCATTGTCCAAGTCCAATATTAATAAAGTTACATTATTGTTATTTACTCTCTTCATATATTTATTGAATTAAAATAAATTATAAAATTAATTTTTAAAAATCATTATATCCCATTCTCTAGACCTTGTATGGACTCGATCCAAGTGGAAAAAAAAATCTCACTCCTCTTTTACTCTGTCATAACAGATTTGAGTCGAATTTGAATAAAATAGTAATTGAGTTTTTTTTGTCAAGTCAAACAAAAGTAGAAAATAAACCAAGTAACTTTTTAAAATCACATGATATTTTTTAAATTAAGAATTAATTTTTTTTGTTCAATTTGTTAAAAAAAACGTAAATATACACATGAAATTATGCATACACCATTTATTAGGCAATATTTAATCCATACTCCATTTGTTAGTGTCACACCCTGAGCCTACACCCTGGACGTGGCCGACGCTCGAGAACTATTGATGTCCCGAGGCGAACCCTTGGTCTTGCTCAACTCATATGAACTCAAAAGTAACTTTACTCAACTGTCTCAAATAAATACTCAGAATATTTTAGAAATAAAACATGCAACTGGCCAAAGAGGCAACTCAAGTCTCAAACACCAACAATGGAAATGAAAATGACTCATGGACTACTACTGTCTATCTATCTATGAAGCCTCTAATACTATAAGGGATGTCGGGACTAGACCTCCGATCATCCTAACAAAACTGAAATAACATGACAAAAATAAATTAGGGATCCTCCGGAAGCAAGGAGGCTCACCAAATAACTGTAGAACTGCAAATCGTATCAACAAATCGCCTGTTGATGACCCTGATCTCATGTATCTGCATCATGAAACGATGTAGACCAAATGGAATCAACACATTGAATGTACGAGCATGTAAGGGGAATACTGAACATAACATAAAAGCTTGAGCTTGGAAAGAATAAAACATACTTACCTCAACTCTACTCAACTCAACCTCAACTCATGGATACTCAACTCAAAGCAGTATAAAACAACAATAAAGATGCAGTTTATATAAAACATTTTAAAACAATAGATAACAACTCAATGTATTCAAAAATACAATAATAACTCAGTTTCTATGTAAAAATACAAAATAACTCTGTTTGGGAGATTCTCTAACTCACAACCATCACTATGAGCTATGTGATGATATAGCGTCTCGCCCACGCTGCCAGAACTGTCCTATACTTGCGATGGAGAATGACACTTGGCACATCACCGACCTGGTCGGTGATGCTCGACTAACTCCGCTTTGGTTCAAAAGCTGAAAATTTGGAAGAGTATAAATACAAAATTTTAAAAGATTTCAGGAGAGCTTCCAATTCCAGAAAGTTGAGATACATTCTAACTCTAGGGTTTTTATCCAAACATTGTTCTTAGTAGTTTTTTAGTAGACTTTCGAATTGGGTTTTGATTTGAAGTTGATTCTAAGCATTGTGAAGACTTGAATTTTGTTACCCAGCTGATGGAGAATCTAATTGGTAATATTTTCTTGTTTTTTATAATGTGTGGCTAAAACCCCCATTCTTGGGGGTTGTGATAATGTGATTAAATGTTCTAATTAGCTTATGGGTGTTATTATTTACTGATTTAAATGTTGTTTTGAAGTGGGTTTGATTGATAGTTGTGGTTTAACCCATGAATTGTAGTTGCAAATGCAATTCTAACTTAGCATTCTAGGCTTGCTTGAGAAAGAGCATTAGAATTAAGGCTATCGATTGATGATTGTAGCGATTGGGTTATTGTGGGTTCATCTCGAGAGAGTGAATCCGAATTCAATCCTACCAATCTAGCTCGAGAGAGTAGATTAATTGAGGTTTTGGGTTGTTCAGATTGTTAAGCTTGTCGAGGTTCGAGAGAACTTGCCTGAATCGTAATAGTTGATCGAGAGATGGCTATTGCACTTAATGTCTAGCCTACCCACTAAGATTCAGTGTCTTCAGTAAATCGTAATCACCCATATATAGAAATTAGCTTTTAATCGATCACATCCTCAAGAATCCCTCTTTACTTGATTACTACCTTGTTTTTGTACTTGTTAATTGACACTCTTAAACCCCCATTTGACACTTTTTGTCAACCCTTGCAATTTACTTTTATGGTTTCGATAATTTCCATTCCTACAATCGATTAGAACACGTTTATAACTTCGTAACTGAATTATCTACCATATCACTCCCTGTGGGATCGACCCCAACTATTTGTTGGTTTTAAAGTAGATTGCGATCGCTTACACTTAGTATTGGATGAAGTGTAGTTGAGAGTTTATCAGTAACCTTGTTCAACTGACGGTAATCTATAAACATTCTAAGGGAACCATCTTTCTTCCTCACAAATAAGACTGGAGCGCCCCAAGGTGAGACACTTGGTCGAATGAAACCTTTATCAAGAAGGTCCTTCAACTACTCTTTTAACTCTTTCAACTCAGCTGGATGGAAAGCCAGCAACTTCTTAGGAGTCAGATAGGGTTGGAACCCTATACAAGGGGCTGTATTTGGGGGAGTTGGACGGCCGTTTCGCTCTTCGGGACTTTTTTTATTCTTTTTTCGTTAAAACAAATACAACTGAAAAAGACTCCTAGGAATTTAGACTGACGATGTACCTAGGAACTCATGCATGTAGACCCCTCGATTCTCTTTCGATATGGTAGAATAGAGATAGGACGAGTATTATGAAGAATATCTTTACCGAAGTCTATTTCTCTCTCAGGAGGGACTCCGGGACGATCATCTGGAAAGACCTCTGGAAACTCACTCACAACTAGAACTGACTGAATAGGTGGTGTCTCAACACTAGAGTCATTAACTCGGACTAAATGATAGATGCACCCCTTAGAAACTAACTTTATGGCCTTAAGTTACGAAATAAAATGATCCATAGGCAATGTTGAACTACTACTCCACTCAATAACTGGCTCATTAGGAAATTGGAACTTAACTACTCGAGTTCTACAATCAACTGAGGCATAACAGGCATGAAGCCAATCCATACCTAGAATAACATCAAAGTCCACCATATCTAGCTCAACTAAGTCAGCCATGGTGTCCTTGTGATTGACAGAAATGGTACAATCACGATAAACTCTCTCAGCTAGAATAGACTCACCAACAAGTATGGAAACACTGAAGGGCTCAAGAAGTTGCTCAGGAAGGATATCAAATCTCATAGCAATATATGGAGTCACAAAAGACAGACTCGCACCTAGATCTACCAATGCATATACATCAAAAGTAAAGACTTTGATCATATCAGTGACAACATCTGGCGAATTCTCTTGCTCTTGGCGACTGGTGATAACATCAGACGGTTTGCTCCTCCACTTGTCCCTGAAGTAGCTCTTCTAGGTGCAATTCTATCTGGCGGAGCCACTGAAGAAGATTGGGCCCTATTGCCCCCATTGCCATTACCCTGCCTGTTCATTTGGCACTCTCTCATGAAGTGACCATTCTAACCACACTTGAAGCAACTAGTGGAGCCATCACGACATGCTCCTTGGTGGTTCCTACCACACTTAGCACATGCAGGATTCCCATTACCTCCTTGTGCCACACTACCTTGTGACTGTGTAGGTCTAGCTCTAAAGTTCTGAGAGTTTTGATTCTTGAACTCACCTCTGTTCCTTGGTGCAGGTGCACTAGCAGATGATAGAGCAGGTCCAGTTGGCTTTTGTTGAAAAGATGATCGGTTCACATTACTCTTCTGCTGCCCGGACTCATTTCTTGTTGTCTTGGCCTTCTCTTAGCTTATCTTCCTCAACCTGTTGCACATGGATCATAAGCGTTGCTATGTCCATGTCCCCTATCAACATCGCAAACTTACCCTCTTTGCTTGACAAACGAGACAACCCAGATACAAATAAACTCATCCTGCTCCTCATATCAACAACCATCTCCGGAGCATAGTGGGACAGTTGAGTGAACTTGAGGCTATACTCATGCACACTCATGGATTCCTTTTTAAGAATGAGGAATTCCCTTACCTTGTCCTCTCTCAGTTCACAGGGAAAGAAACGCCCTATGAAGGCCTATTCGAACACAACCCAGCTCACAATTGATACACCCTCAGCTCTACTTTTCTTCCATTGGTCGTACCATACTCTAGCAACACCCTTCACTTTGTATGCATGCATCACCTCAAATACTTTTTCCAACTCTTTGTAACACCCCAGATTCGAAATGAGGCAAAACAACCATTTCAGCAAAATTGCAGGTGCCATCCTCGAGAGGCCACCCACGGCCCGTGTACTGAGCCACGAACCATAGGGAGGGTCCGTGGTTGGTCACCCCAGCCTAGACTCAGACCTCAGAACCACGGCCTGACCAACGGACCGTCGGTCAGACCACGGCCTGACCAACGGACCGTCGGTCAGACCACGGTCTGTGGTCCCAGGTCCGTAGGTCAAAGCCCCAACTTTCAAGTCTCTGACCACGAACGACGGCCGTGCAGGATGGTCCATCGTCCTGACCATGGTCCGTCGGTCGGGGGTCCATCGGTCGTGCCTGGCAGTTATTTTTAGGGGCATATGGGTCTTTTCTGGTTTTAATTAAATCAAAGTGGTGTCATTTTTCCTTAGTCTAGAACACCTATATAAGTATTTTTAACCCCTAAATTCACTCATTCTAGTCATTCTCCCAAAATCCCAAAACTCTTCTCTCAAATATTCTCTCTCTAGAAGGTGGAAGAATGAGGAAGAGTTGAAGCTAAGTCAAGTTCAAGTCTCTAATCTTCAAGCTTTTTGTGGGCTTTGTGATTAAGGTATGATGGATTTTCATCCATGGATTCCTTCCATCCATGGAGTCCCTAAGTTTTACCCCAATTGTGAAGATGAAATCCCCAATTTGAGTTAGGGTTTCTTCCAATGTTGTGGGTATTGATGAATGTTGATCCAATTGAATGGATTATGATTTTTTATGATTGAATTGATAGAATTCCATGTTAATAGGATGAAATTACATGTACCCATGCCTAACCCATGTCTAGAAAGATGAAATTGATGTAAATGGATTTTATGCCATGAAAGGAGAATTTGTCGGTTTAGATGTATTCAATCTAGGATTGATGAGATACATTAGAATTGAAGCTTATATGATGAATCATGATTAGTAGTGCTTGAGATTGAGGCTATATGATGAAGTATGATTAGAATTGATTGAGAGTGAAGCATATAGACATAGATTGTTGAGATTAAAGCTTATAGGGTGATTATGATTAGTATTGCTTTGAGATTGAAACTTATGAGATGATTATGATGTTGAATTGCTTTGAGAGTGAAACATATAGAATGACTAAGAGATATAGTGCTTTGAGAGTAAAGCTTATGTTATGAATTGTGGATTATTGATGTAATTGTTGTGGAAGAGATAGTTCCCACATGAATTACTTATGTTATGAATGTGAAAGGCTTTCTCACATTGAATGATTCTAGGTTGAAAGGATTGCTCACCTAAAATGAATCTAGACTAAAGACTAAAATTGATGAGGCAAGAGGTGAATACCCATGACCTCTAGATGAGTAGGATATGAGGTGATTTCCCATATTCTTTAGAGAAGAGTAGGAGGCGACTACCCTTATTCCCTAATGATTGGACATGGATGCAAGTACCCATGATCCCTTAATGAAAGATGTGGAGGCGAATACCTGTATCTTATAATGAAATGATGTGGAGGCAAATACCTGTGTCATATGATGATTGGGCATGGATGTGAATACCTATGATCCCATAAGATGGACATGGAGGCGAATACCCGTGACCATATAAGTAAGGCAAGAGGCGACTACCCATTAGCCTTTAAGTAAGGCAAGAGGTGACTACCCATGAGCCTTTATGAGAAAGCAAGGAGGTGATTTCCTCATGTCTATAAAAGATAAGCTAAAGATGAGAATGATAGATGGCAAGCTTGTAAGATGACCCAAGGTAGCCTACTATGATGAGTGAGACTAGTGGAGGATTACCCATGTCTTGGTTAAGTATGCTTTGAGGTTACTTCAAGGAAGTATTGTAAGTATGTTTTAATATGAGATTTGCTTGTATGATGAATGATTAGCTTGGATTGTGCTGAGAGTTGCCTTTCTAGTTGTGTATAACTAGGGGTGGATGACCCAAGTCTCGACTAAGGATAATTTGAGGTCACTTCAAGAAGTGATCCTCCTATGTTGATATGTTATGATGATTTATGTGCATTGATTATGCTTATGACTTATGTTGTTATCTCTTCTACTTATGTCTTATGTTGACTAATGCTTATGTTATGCCTATGTTGATGTTTATGTTGGCTATTATATTTAGTACATGTTTGTACTAACGCATACTCTTGCCTACATTTCTTATCCAAATGTAGGGTCCGGCGACATCGACTCTCACCCCCGTGGCTAGGATCTTAGTAGAGCAAGACTTGAAGTTTGGTGAGTCCTCATAGCATTCGAGGATGTGATCACCGTTTCTCTATGTACTTTCATTTTATGTTTTGAACTATTGTATGGGCTGTGTCCCAAAGATATTCATGTTTTAGATTGTTTGAGACAAAGTGTATTAGACTTCCGCTTCATTTTATAAAGACTGTGATTGTATTGAAAAAATTTTAAATTTACGCATCATTTCTATTACTTTATGTTATGATATGCTAAGTGGCTTGTATGAGGCCTCTCGGGGTCTTGTACACCTTATTACATCTAGGGGGTACCCCTGAGTCGTGACACTCTTCCACAAAGTTTTTTGGATCCTCAGTGACACTTGAACCGGTGAAGTCTGGAGGATTCATCCTCAAGAACTCACGGATCCTGGATGTATCAGCCACATCCTGACGAATCCCTCTTTGTTGCCCAGCTTGGTTGGTCACCACTTGACTCAACATCCGGATAGCATCCCGGAAATCAGCATTAGTGACCTCTTCTTGGGGTTGCACTTCTAGTGCATTGGTTAGCCCTTGATCCTGAGAATCAGCATTCCTCCTAGACGGACGACCTCGAACAACTCTTCGTGGAGGCATGATTTGAAAGATATGCGCAAGCATGAATTAGAAAGAAACTTTATAGAGTTGAACTCTATTGCACGAAAAGAGTATGAAAGAAGTGAGATAGTTCTTAAATGTCGCAGCCTCCTAATTATAGATGTGGCGCGCTTCACACTGATAACTTGGACTCTACAGACACGGCTTCATAGACACCCTAGGACTCTTGAACTCTGTGCTCTGATACCAAGTTTTTCACGCCCTGAGCCTATACCTGAACGTGACTGGCACTCGAGAACCATTGCTGGCTCCAAGCGAACCCTTGGCCTGGCTCAACTCTCAACGGAAGACTTACTCAATAACATATGAACTCAAAAGTAACTTTACTCAACTGTCTCAAATAAATACTCAGAATATTTTAGAAATAAAACATTCAACTGGCCAAAGAGGCAACTCAAGTCTCAAACATCAACAATGGAAATGAAAAAGACTCATAGACTACTACTGTCTATCTATCTATGAAGCCTATAATACTATGAGGGATGTCGGGACTAGACCCCCGATCATCCTAACAAAACTGAAATAACATGACAGAAATAAATGAGGGATCCTCCGGAAGCAAGGAGTCTCACCAAACAACTCTGGAACTGCAAAAGGTATCAACGAATCACATGTTGATGACCCTGATCTCCTGTATCTGCATCATGAAATGATGCAGGCCAAATGGCATCAGTACATTGAATGTACGAGCATGTAAGGGGAATACCGAACATAACATAAAAGCTTGAACTTGGAAAGAATGAAACATACTTACCTCGACTCTACTCAACTCAACCTCAACTTATGGATACTCAACTCAAAGTAGTATAAAACAATAATAAAGATGCAGTTTATATAAAGCATTTTAAAAAAGTAGATAACAACTCAATGTATTCAAAAATACAATAAGAACTCAGTTTGTATGTAAAAATACAAAATAACTCTGTTTGGGAGATTCTCTAACTGACAACCATCACTATGAGCTATGTGATGATACAACGTCTCGCCACGCTGCCAGAACTGTCCTATACTTTGCCGGGGTATAGAACTCCTCAACTAAGTGGATCCACTAAGCTATGCTTGAAAGCAATAAGAAATCATCTAAAAAGTATGACCCCTTCTACCCACGTTGGCTACATAGTTTATGAGGACTTTGAGTTATCTGAACTCGTCCCCATATTGGTGCTCAATACTACTCCCAAAATATAACTTAGCTCATATGTTTAAAATCATTTCATCGTCCTCAAACTTTGAGATTATTACTCAAAAGGTTTCTTTTGAAAGAGATAGTACTCAAAACTCCTCATGAACTCTTTTGGAAATCGGTGTTTCTTCTAATCTTAAATGTAAAAACATTTACTCTTGGGAATACATAGTTCTCACATATCATTTTGAAAAATGAGACTCAACTCTCCTCATCCTCAAACTTAAGTACTCAAGTCTTAAAACAAGTTTTAAAAGATTGTAAAAGACTTTCCAAAATGACTCGAAAGAACTCTCAAGACTTAACTCTTAACTCTACCTTGAATTTAAATTATGAATTCAAGGGTTATGATTCACGCTATGAATGATCTCTCGATATTTAGATGTAGTTTAGAATAGTTAGAATCAATAGGGAGTAAAGGTACACTTTAAAAGGACTTAAACGGAGTAAACGATGGAAAAATAGTGGGGCAGGCGACCCTGGCGCACTGCTGGCGCGGGGTGCCAGCCCCTAAACTTCAGAGACTCTATTCTAGCGCATCTGGGCGCGCCGCCCCAGCCCTCCCCCAGAATATTTCGACAATTTTTTCTTCTCGTTTTCTGACCCTAATTCATCTAGAATCGATTTCTTTCCTCAATTTTTTCTTAGATTCAATTATCCAGTACAAGTACACGAGAATCTACTCAAAAACAACTCTCAAACTCAATACAATTATCTCAAGAACTCATCAAACCCATCCTAATTCAAGAACGAAAGCAACACTTCAAGAACACTCATCAAGAACTTAAATCTTTCAATCTTTATGGATGAATTCGAATATGTAAATCATGATTGGCGTGTGGGTGAACGAACCCAACACTATGAAAAACTTACATACCTCGATTTGGCGAAACAAATCCTCGATTCGTAAGAAACCTCGATCGTTCTTCCTTTTCTCCTCTTTTCTCTTCTTGAACTCTTATCTAAAACCCTAAGCGTAAATTATGATTGTGAAAACTGACCCAAATCAGTTTTGACCCCTAAAATATTACTAAAATCATTTAAAGCTGATTGGATAAGACTGACTTCAAATGGGCATATCTCCCTCA
>JAJONR010000018.1:0-42385 GCA_029582245.1 Solanum etuberosum
TCTTAAAATTTGAAACATTTTTCAAAAAATAATTTTCAAAATTTTTATTTATTTTTTGATGGAGAAGGGGGGGGGGGGATTTTTTAGGGGTAGGGATAAAAACATATTTGAAATTTAAAAAGTAAAAAAAAAAAAAAAATTTAATGAGGAGGGTCGGCTACGGGGTATGGGTATTGTAAGAAAAAATAAATTAAAGGATGAAGTAGAGTTTTGGAAAATGTTTTCCCTAATTTTGGAACGGAAGTCATTTTCCTTAAAGTTGAGGAAAATGAGTTGATTTGGAAAACATTTTCCAAACATTTTAAGCCAACCAAACATGGAAAAATTGGAAAACATTTTCCTATTAATTTGTTTTCCTCCATACCAAACACACCCTTAGTTTCAAGTTTTGATTTGAAATTAATATTTGTATCATAAAATTTCAACTTCAATTTCAAATACCAATACCAAATTCTCCAAAATGTAGGATTTCAAATTTCACATACCAAATTCTCCAAAAAGTAGAATTTCAAATCTCAAATTATGATTTCTCATTTTTTTTAAATGGAAAATTTGATCTATAAGCTTATATTTTGTTAAAAGGATTCAATCCGTTATTTTAAATTTTGCAAAAAAAAAAAAAAAAAAACTATTGATGCTTGACATGAAATCACTTCGGGTTGGTCATAGATTTTGAAATTTTGAATTTTTAAAGTTGTGATTTTGAATTTTGAATTTGTGTTCGTACATTCATTTTGCAAGGAAATATTTAAAGTACTTTTGTGATTGGAAGTGTCCCAAAAACTAGTCTAAGCCTGTTTTGAGATCTTGAAATTTTCAAATTTCATGGTAAAACAAATATTTGAAGATAATTTTATTTTAAAGAACTATTCCCAAAATTTATGACCCAAACTTTAATGAAGAGATTGTTTGTATCATATTGAATCGTCCTTAACTCACTAAAATAAGTTTAAAAAATATGGAGGACCTCATTCGGGGAGAAGCGCTCCCAAATAAGATTTTTTTTATACCCAATTGAGACTTTTGATTGATTTATACATTTTTATTAGTACTATATACACATTAATTATATACAATTTTATCAGTATACATTTCATTTACACTTCTTATATATGGTCCGCACTTTTCCAAATCGTCCAGGTTATTATTTCCAAATCATGAAGTATTCCAAATTAATTTTCTTTCTTGTGATATTTGCTCTTCTTTTTTTTTTTTTTTTTTCCCCAATTGCAACTTACTTTGAATTCCTTGAATAACAACATCTATCATATAGACATAAAAAAATAATTCATGTATTTTGTTAAATCTTAAGAAAATTTAAACAAAAGTGAGATAATACTATATATATAGCTCATGATATGTAATCAAGAAATAAATAACGGGATATCATTTCTTCATAGCTATAACACTCACTTCTTCTACGCGAAATTGAAATAGATCTAGATCGATGCTATTTATACATTAATTCATTACCATGAGTATCGCTTCTCAAATTGAGCATCTTGACGGCCTCCAAAATAAAAACCGTCTTCTTGCACCTTCCAATAACATTCAGAGAGAAAAGCGCCAAGGAATCCACAACCACTAGATATATTGTCATTAAAAACATCAAAAACTTTATCTTTTCCGTTCCAATAAAAATGACAAAAGTATAACGTACCACCAAAAAATTGCCCTTTAAATTTAAACCTATATTCTTCAAATACATTGAGTGTTTGATCTCCTAGATCATGATTTTTATCTTGACAACGAAGTTTCAAAGGTGGAGCACCATTTGGGAGGGCATCAACAATGTGCATTAGATAACTAGGAGTAAACAAAGCAAGTTTTGGGGTCAATGAAGAACTTGTCACTAATGCAAGGTTAAGTACAAAGATGAATGAGAAGAAAAGACTATTATTATTTTTCTTGAAATAACTCATGTTTGAATAATTGAAAGATCTCTATCTTATCTTGAAACTATATGTCTATTATTTTTGCTATGTATTTATACATGAGATGGAAGGTGAATCTTGCTAATTAAATTTGGTAACATAGACAAATTTTTGTCTTTCAGATTGTTTTTTAAGGAAAGAAATTAATATTATATATTCCATAGGTGATTGTTTCATAAGTAGGAAATTAATAATTGCACCAAATGGGAAAAAAAGGAAATTAATTTATTTTATTTCATAGGAGGATAATGATATATCTAGTAAGGAAAACTATTTATTAAATACCATAAGAGAATAATAATATGTCTAACCAAATGAAAAATTAGGAAAAAGTATTTATTAATACCTTATGAGGATAATAGAACATCTAAGAATTAATTGCACCAAATCGAAAAACTAGGAAAATGATTTATTAAATATGGTTTGAGAGTGATGATATATCTAGTCACGTAAAATATTTATTAAATAACATATGATATATAGGAATTTACATAAATCTCACTAGTTTAGGAGCTAATTACTTAAATATATTCTAGTTTGCAATATTACATGTCTTACCAGATTTTGGTGCATCTAAATAAGTTCATATACGTCCAGATACATGTATCTCGGGTACATGAGTCAAAATTAGGTGTAATTTGTTCTAGATAGTATGAACAGATTCACATATATCCATAATATTACATAACAAATCTCGTTCCCCTCCCTCGTATCTTTTCCATCTCTCTCGTCAGTCTCCTATGTATCTGATATCTCATATACACATGAATCACACAAGATACATATAGATACATGTATGTAGTGTGTATCTCGTGTGATTCATATGTATTTGTCACACATAACAAAATCTAGCTCATCTCTCTCCCTATTTTAGTATATTTGGTAGCAAAAATATGAATATCTAAATGTATATTCCTCAATATATGCTAAGAAACTCTTAATTAATGGTAAGATAAGTAATTTTTTGAAAGTATAGGTAATAGTAGTATATACGATAATAAAGAACTCATTACGGAGGTCCTCATAAAGTTTTTTGAGAAAAAAAATTGGGTGCTCCAGGGCGCCAGATCCATAAGCTATATATAACACATGAAAAATTGAGGAATTTGGCTAATTTCTATTTTTAAAAAAGGTCTGTAAATGCGGAAACGGGCTTGAAAAAATGGTGTGAGTATGCGTGGTGGTTCCCAACTAATTACGGAGGTCCTAAAAAATTGAGAAAAAAAAGTTTTGGATGCTCTGGGGCGCAAGATCCATGGGCTATAAACACACGAAAAATCGAGAAAAAAAAGTTTTGGATGCTCCGGGGTGCAAGATCCATGGGCTATAACACACGAAAAATCGAGAAATTTGAGTAATTCCTATAAAAGGTTAGTAAATGTAGAAATAGGCGTGAAAAAAATCGTGTGAGTATACGTGGTGGTTCCCCAACTCATTACGGAGGTCCTCATAAAAAATTGTGAGAAAAAAAATTTAGGTGCTACGGGGCGCCAAATCCATTGGCTATATAACACACGAAAAATCGAGAAATTTTGGTAATTTCTAAAAAAAGGCTTGTAAATGCGGAAATGGCTGTGAATAAAAATGGTGTGAGTATAAATGGTGGTTCCCCAACTAATTACGAAGATCCTCATAAAGTTTTTTGAGAAAAAAAAATTGAGTGCTCTGGGCGCCAGATCCATGGGCTATAACACACGAAAAATTGAAAAATTTGTGTAATTTCTAAAAAAGGACCTGTAAATGTGGAAATGGGCGTGAAAAAAATGGAATGATTATTCGTGTTGGTTCTCCAACTCATTTGGGAAGTCCTCATAAAGTTTTTTGAGAAAAAAAATTTGGATGCTCCGGGGCGCCAGATCCATGGGCTTTTAACACACGAAAAATCGAGGAATTTGGATAATTCCTACAAAAGGGCTTGTAAACGCGGAAATGGGCGTGAAAAAAAGTGTGAGTATACGTGGTTGTTCTCCAACTCATTACGGTGGTCCTCATAAAGTTTTTTGAGAAAAATAAATTTGGGTGCTCTGGAGCGCCAGATCCATGGGCTTTAACACACCAAAAATTGAGGAATTTGGGTAAATTCTACAACAGGGCCGGCCTGTAAATGCAGAAATGGGCGTGAAAAAAAGTGAGTATACGTAGTTGTTCCCCAACTCATTAAGGAGGTCCTCATACAGACTTTTGAGAAAAAAATTTGATTGCTTCGGGGCGCCAGATCTATGGGCTATAACACACGAAAAATCGACGAATATGGGTAATTTCTAAATGATGTGAGTATACGTGATGGTTCCCCGACTTAATTGGGAGGTCCTCATAAAGTTTTTTGAGAAAAAAATTTGAGGTGCTCCAGAGCGCCAGATCCATTGGCTATTACACCCGAAAATCGAGGAATTTGAGTAGCCGTTGATTCAAGACGAGGAAGAAGAGCGTAGGGGTAACTGGTATAGACGTTGTATGTATTGCTGCTTGTATTGTTGGTTGTGGGCTGAGATAGTGGGCTGGGCTGTTGGTGTTGGTGTTGGGAATGGAAATTGAGGTTGGGTCTGCGGGATTTGTTTGGTGATGAACATATGGGCTGTATTATGGGCCAATTTTAGTTTAGATATTAGATGAAAAAGGGTCTTGAAAAGGAAACCAAGAATGTGGTCAATTTGACTTAAAGAAAATAACCATAGTGGAATTGCATTTTCGAGCAAATTGAGGCAATTGGTTCAATTCGGCCAAAATTAAAATAACACAAATTGTTATTAATTCAAAAATATAAACTATTAATTAACTAAACTAATTAATCAAATATTTAAGTAAAACTAAAATCCTTTTGAGACAATTTTCAAATATTTATAAAATGTAATAATTATATACATAATTATATAAAACAATATATATTATTTGAAAAATTATAATTTATTCAAACTAACTCGCAAACTATTTTGAATTTTATAAAAACTAATTATTTGAAATTGAAGAAGCTCGATAATTAAAATTATGTATAGAACTCATTGATATATATATAGAGTACATATGAGCTAATAACTCCAAAAATAAATATGAACACTCCTATTTTATTTTATTTTTTTCTTTCTTTCTCTCCCTCCTCCTCCGGTCCTCCTCTCTCTTTTTCTCTCAAAACAATACCAAAATAGAAAAATAAAAAAGATCTGAAACAATTTTAAAAAAATAAAGAAAATTATTGGATGTAGTAGAAAAGACAACTAGGCGTGGGGGAAAGGGGTTAGATTGATTTTTTCAGAATAATATTTTTATTTTATCTACTAAATAGATTTTAAAATAATTTTTAACTTAAAATAACACATGTAATCATTTAATTGGTTGTTTGTCACGTAATCAATGAGTGTATTACACTCTCTTCAGTTTTTTGCTTACTGTCAAAAAAGTGTCAAAATGAAACAGCGAGATCCTAAAATGAACACTGCACAGTTGATGTGTCTAAAAAATAAGGAATTGTGCATTTTTTCAATTCCAAATTCCATATTATATTGGGAATTTTTATGTATTTTGAATAAAGAAATAATTTTCCGAAAAAAGGTGAAAAATTATCATGGCTAAACTCTTCTATTTTGAAAAATTATTTTATATCCTTCACTCTTAATTCTTTACCAAAACAAAACCCTTTTAAATTTTATTTTCCTTTCGTAACTAAACGGCTGGAGAAGTTGAGGATTAGTAACTGTCCGTTGTTAAAAAGTATTCCGAATGAATTTGAAATGCTGCGTGAATTAAGCATCGATGGAAATCAGATACTTGAATTCGGAATTGAGGTTCTTCTCTGCTAGTGAGCTGCAAATGGCTACACCATCTGGACTTTTAGATGCCATGCCCAAATTACAGTACCTGAAGATCAAGGACTGTCGATTGTTAGAATGGGCTCGTAAACCTTGTTTCTTTAATTTGCAATCAAAGTGTAATTAACGTTGGGTTCATGAAAATCCAGGACTTGTGTAAGTCTCTATTTCTCCTTTTAGTTTTCCAAGCTTTTCATTCCCCAAACGAATACATCTTACTATAGTACTGAAGAATTCCAGATTTTAAAAAAAAGAATATTAGTCCATTTGAAATTGTTGGGCTGATTCTAACCAATGAAGGAACATCTATGTTGCTTTAAAGATGTGGTGACCTGACCTAGACTAGTATTGGAGAATGTTATAACCAACAGGAGATGGTGGTACTTGGTAGAGACGGAGTTGGAATGAGAATGTTTCCTGGACTTGAGAAGTCGAGGATTAGTAGCTGTCCACTATTGAAATCCTGCATGAATTAGAGATTGAAAGAGTTGACAGTTAAATCATAAATGGCAGACATTATTGAGCTTGTGCAGCAACTTGACATCTCTCGTATCGTCTACTGTCTATGATGTGAAAAAGCTCATTTGTTTCTTTTCTCTTTATTTATTTTTTTGCCTTCTCCTTTTAGGGAACTTCTTTATGCTGTGTCTTTGTAATAGGCCACACTTCCACTGTGGAAATCAGTAAGTGAGAGGAAGTTTTCACGCGTTCCTATCATATGTCTGGACTCTGGAGCATGCACTATCCAGATACCAAGGTTTGTTTTCTCCTCTCACTTTCACCTGCAAAACGATTATTTAGTTTAATCCTTTTTCTTGCAATTATTGGACATAAAAAATGCAGAGTTTTCAGTGAATCGCATCTGTGCTTTCCTTTCAGCATTTTGCTCTTCCACACTTAAAAAAATTGTTCTATTTATCCTTCATCAAGTGAGGAATATCTATATTATGTCTTTTAACATATGGTTTAATTGTGAAAATTTTATGTTTTTTTCTCATAGTTGACTAGGTCCAAGGTCATGCTAGAACGTTGTTGTCGCATACTGGCATATCAAGTCAAAGTCCATGGGCGACAATAACTTTAGGTACATTTTCATTTAGACTTGTTGAAGGATTGCTATAACAATTTTTTTTTGCACTTCTTTTATTTTCACGACACAATTTTACTGTTTAACAAGGTTGGTTATCTTCGACAGAGGAACCACCACGTTTGTATTATTGAAGAACAGAATCTTCGGCCATTGAATCATTACTGGACTCTTTCATGAGTATTTGGTAAAGAGTACATAATCTCTCAACATTTTACTCTTCATAATGGGGGATATCAACATTAAATAAGTAATGATTATCGAGTAAATATACATATTTGCCTAAGTGAAACTATTTTTCTGTTGTCTCTTTTGATAAAATAAATAACTCTTTTCCTACAATTTGATTAAAATAAAAGAACAAGTAATTCATGATTCAAGTAATTTTTATAGAATTAGTAGTTCAACCAGCTAGTTCCCTGTCTTCGAATGAAACTATGATTAGTTGTTGCAAATTTAACAGTTTTGAAAGGCAATATTGTGTTGGTTTTCAAGCAGATTTTGGAAGTAAGCTGTTCGGAAGAGCCTACATTAGCTTCAGTTAATTTGGTGCTTTCTCCATATAGTTCTTCTTTGCTTTTCTTTTGCCAGAGCTTCGATCCATAATAATCAATGATAGGAGTGTGTATTGCATTCTCATGATTAAATTCCACCTACATTAGCTTCAGTATCCGCTGCAAAGGACGTAGGACTTAAATGGACTGACCAGTTTGAGGGGCATTTGTCCATTAGGTTGAAGGATTCTCTGTTCTGCATATTGAACCTAGATTTCCACATAAGCTTCTTCTGAATTTTATATTCTACATAACTTACTTTTACCTAAGTGAACCAAGTTGCCTAACGTGTTTCAACAAAGAAGTAAAGATAGTAAAGTAAGGACACTGTATTTTACGTAGAAACACCCGGCTCAGAAGGTGTGAAAACCACGACCTGTACCACAACATGATTTACTCTCAACTTCACTAAATTTCCTACGAGCCTTGCAACAAAATAGATTACAAAACTATGTAACCTAAGGAATAATCACTTGCTTCCTACACTTCGCACAAACCTCCCAAGGTGTGTGTTCCCAATCCTAATTTAGTTTATAACACACTGAACTAACAATACATCAAGACTCAAACACAAAAAAGAACTTCCTAGAACATAAACTCTGTAGTAGGATCACCTCCTGGATATGTTGTTGATATTGTTCCACAGAGTTTACGCTTCAGCAAATTGGTGAGAAACACAGCTTCAACATAACAGTTATAGCATAAAAGAGTACTGAAAGGAGAAATGAGTTTTCCTTTGGTTGGTACACATGGAATGATGGAGTCCATGTGGTTCGAAGTCCAATTGCTGTATCATCCGTGTAATTATATCATGCATTTGTTAATATATAAGTGCCAAATATATTTTATGAATGTGTAACTAGAGCACGCTGTTATGAAATTTCAAACAAAAACTGTTAAGTTCCTTACAATAATTGAAACTGCATTTCTTGCTCACGCAGATGATTGGATTTGTACTATGCAGAATAAAGAAATAATTATATATCTTGTTGCAATATACATCTTTGTAACGATACATGTTAATTGATTTCAGACAATGATCAAAGGAAAATTAAGTTAAGCTTATTAGAGTACGCTAAAGATATCCATCAGAAGAAGTGTATTTATATCTATCTCTCCCTCATCTCTCTCTCTCTCTCTGGCCTATGCAATTTCAAAATGCTGCAGTTTAGGAAACTCATCGCTACTAGCAATGAAAAAGTAAATATATGACTAGGGAGGTACATGTTTAACTCATCGCTACAATTTCAATATGTGTAACTCACACTGCCAAGAAATTTCTGCAAAACTAGTGGTCCATGGACAAGGATGTTCTGAAGTTCTCCGCAAGATTTGCAAAGGATAGACAAGAAGACTAGGGAGGTTCCATCAAATTTCCAGACACTGATCATTCAGTGGTCCCGTGAAAGAGTAGACTAATTTTGTATTTCATAGAAGTTGGATTCTAGTAAATTAGAAATTTCCTGCATCCACTTCTAACAATTTTCCAAGATACTATTATTTATTGTACGTATGAATATCGTATCACTATAAAAGCCCTTCATACTGACACAAAACAAATCAATATAATACAAGTCATCCAAAATGAAGAACTATCTTATAATCGTATTTCTCTTTTCTCTCTTCCTAATTATGAGCCTTGGTGACTTTGTTTCATGTACTGAAGAAACAAAGTTATATATAGTGTACCATGGAGAGCACAATGGAGACAAGACTTCGAAAGAAATAGACGATCACCACTGTTCATTTCTTCATTCTGTCAAGGGTACTACTTCTAAAGAAGATGTTTGAACATCACTTGTTCAAAGCTATAAGAACGTCATCAATGGCTTCTCCGCTTTGTTAACACCACAAGAAGCTGATATGATATCAGGTTTGACATATGAAGTTATAGTTTAAGTTGTTTGAGACAGCAAACTGATGTAACTTAATTATATTATGTCTCAACATGCAATCACGTGTGAGCCAAATTCTTTTTATGATCAAACACGTAATTTTTTTACTTCATGGATGGCAGTGAATTGCTTAATTATATTACGTCTCAAGTCGTTGTGTTGGTTACTTCCTTTTGTTTCTGATCAGTGTAATTTTTATTTTTAAAAAACAGGGATGGAAGGGGTAATATCAGTATTTCACAGTGATCCTGATACAATAAAGCCTCATACTACAAGATCATGGGACTTTGTGAGCTTACTGGAAGGAACTTCACTGATAAATTCTGGAGAAGAATTACCGAAAAATGGAAATTATGGAGAGGATATCATTGTTGGGGTTATAGACACTGGTAAGAGCTTTTCTCCTTTTTTTTTTTTTTTTGAAAAACATTTTGTATATACTCCCTCTGTCCCATTTTAGGGGGTCGTTTGGTAGGGTGAATCAGGAGAAATAGTTCGTGTATTATGTATGGTATTATTCAGTGGGAAAGACATAAATTCTGCGTGAACTTGTCCCGAAAAGTCAGTTACACGCTTACTCTTCATCTTTTATTAAAGGGGTGTGGCCAGAATCTTCAAGTTTCAATGATAAAGGAATGGGACCAGTTCCAAAGTCATGGAATGGAACTTGCCAAGAAGGTGTTGCCTTCAACGCCTCTCATTGCAACAGGTTGAAATGATTTAATTTCATCCCTTATTTTCGCTTTCAATTTAACTTATATATACTGACAGTCAACAAGGTAACACTTATGTTCTTTTCTGTTGTTGTTGTTGTGTTTTGAAAGGAAATTAATTGGAGCACAATACTATTTAAAAGGTTACGAAGCACACTATGGTCCTCTTAACAAGACAAGGGACTTTCGATCACCTAGAGATGTAAACGGTCATGGTACTCACGTTGCAGCCACAGTGGGTGGTCGAAGAGTTGCAAATGCATCAGCAATTGGTGGATTTGCAAAGGGTACAGCTACTGGAGGTGCACCAAATGTTCGTCTCGCAATCTATAAAGTATGTTGGCCAGTTCCAAATAAGACCTTAGCTCAGGGAACTACATGCTTTTCAGATGACATTCTTGCTGCTTTTGATGATGCCATAGCTAATGGAGTTCATGTACTTAGTATTTCTCTAGGGTCTCTACCTATAAAAACATATTACACACAGAATTCTATTGCAATTGGATCTTTGAATGCTGTGAAGAGAAATATTGTAGTAGCTTGTAGTGCTGGCAATAGTGGCCCAACACCATCTACTGTTGAAAATGTAGCGCCATGGATCATCACAGTTGGTGCTAGTAGTATCGATCGAGTTTTTTCATCTCCAATTATGCTCGGAAATGGAATCATAGTTGAGGTAAGGATATATTCAGATTCACTTGTAAATCATATGAGTTTAAATCAAGGGAAAAAGGCATGATATACTTCTCAACTTTGTTACTTAGAGTTGATATACCATCGTTATGAAACATGCTCATATATACTCCTATTGTTACACAAATAACTCACATACACCCTTTTCCTCTAACGGAAGTGAGAAAAATATACAAGATGTTAGACAAAACATATACTATATAAGAATTGTTTTCCTCTAAATGCGATACTTGACATATATATAAGAATTGCTTTTAAAGTTGTTTTAACTTCTTCTTTTTTTGTTTAATTTATCAATATATAGGGAGAAACAGTAACTCCAATAATGAGGAGGAAGTTGCATCCATTGGTTTATGCAGGAGATGTAGAAATTACAGGAACTACAACAAGTAAAACAACAGGGTAAATTCCATTCTATTTTAGTTTTTTTATTTCTTAATTAGTACTTCCTCTGCGTCATTTTATGTGTCTTAGTTTATTGTAGCACGGAGTTTAAAAAATATAAAATACTTTTGAATCTTGTGATCTTAAATTAAAAAAAGTATATAATATCCTTGCAGATCTTGTTTGTATTAAATATGCATATGTGGAGTGTTGCTGAATAATCCCTCCGTTTCAATTCAATCGGTTGTCATATTTTTGACTTGACAAGGAGTTAAAGAAAGGTAACAAAGATTTTTGAATCTTGTGATCTTAAATTAAAGATATGTCAAATATACCAAATGCCCTTTAATCTTGAAGTTTTGAACATGTCATATGGAAAGTTGGAATTAAAGAGCCACTAAACATGCCCCTAGCTTGTGTTAAATTTGATCTTTATTGTGTTAAAGGTATTTTTGCTATAGATCATTTTTTTATTTTATTATTGATATAATGATATTTATACTTTAAGTTATCATTATTTCATGTTATAGTAATTTTTTCTAAAATATAAAAATAAAGAAAGCAATTCTCATAGAAAATGATACTTGTCATAAATAAGGTTTTTAGATAATTATGCCTGAAATTGATAGTATATAAAGTTATCCATTTTTTTGTCACTGTTGTTACAGTTTTTATCCATCTACTTTGAAATATATAAACAATAATCAGTGTAAATATTAGTTGAGGGTGGAAAGTACTAGTAAATATAGAGATCGATGATGATTTCATTGTTGTTTTTTGCATATCCAGAACATGTCTTCCTGGTACACTATCAAGAAATCTTGTGAGAGGAAAAGTTGTCCTCTGCATAAATAGTAGGAGTAATAGACAGGCATCAATGGAAGTGAATAGAGCTGGAGGTGTTGCAGCTATTTTAGGAAATCCATTTAATGAGATACAAGTCACCCCTTCTGAATCCCACAACAGTTGCTTATTTAGATGGACTAAATACAATCCTGATGTATATACGATCCGAAAAAAATCCAATGGCAACACTTCTTCCAGGGAAGACATTGATAGGTACTAAGCCAGCACCCGTCATGGCTCATTTCAGTTCCAAAGGACCAAATGTTATCGATCCTAACATTCTCAAGGTAATACTTATTAGTGCCACAGAATGAGTAATTTATTGTCGGTTGGTTGGTGTATAGAAGTTAAACTCTTTCTGAAGAATACCTTTACATTAAATTGCAGCCGGATATAACTGCTCCTGGATTTAACATACTAGCAGCGTGGAGCGAGGCATCATCTCCCCTGAAAATACCAGAAGATCGTCGTGTTGTTAAGTACAACATGCAATCTGGAACATCCATGTCTTGCCCACATGTTTCTGCTGTTATTGCACTCTTAAAATCAATTCATCCAGATTGGAGTAGTGCTGCAATCAGATCTGCTCTAATTACCACATGTAATTCTGTTTCTCTTCAACAAATTGAACTCCTAGTTAAATTTTCTTACAGAATTTCTAACAGACAGTTGTTTATTCTTACTGCAGCAACAATCAATAATGTGGTTGGTAGGCCAATCACAAATGCCACTGGTAATGATGCAAACCCCTTCGAATACGGAGCAGGACATTTCAGGCCTTCAAGAGCAGTAGATCCTGGACTCATTTATGATGTTACGTACACAGATTATCTTCTCTATCTCTGTAGTCAAAACATACGCCTAGATTCGTCGTACAATTGTCCTAAGAAAGTACCTGTCGCGAGTACCCTTAACTATCCATCACTTGCAATTGCAAACATGAGAGGATCCAGCATGACTGTCAGAAGAGTTGTTACAAATGTTGGAAAAGATAATTCGACTTACGTTTTAGCTGTGAGATCACCTCCTGGATATGTTGTTGATATTGTTCCCAAAACCTTACGCTTCAGCAAATTGGCAGAGAAACACAGCTTCAACATAACAGTTACAGCGCAAAGTAGTGTTGTAAGTAGAAATGAGTTTTCCTTTGGTTGGTACACATGGAATGATGGAGTCCATATGGTCCAAAGCCCCATTGCAGTATCATCATCAGCATAACTTCCACTATTGTGTAACTAGTGCATGACGTTATAGAATTGCAAACTGAAACTGTTAGGTACCATACAATAATTGAAATTGCATTACTTGCTCATGCAGATAATTGTATTTGTATTATGTAAAATAAAGAAGTTAATACATATCTTGTGTGGAATTTCACTAATATGTTGTTGTTGGTATATACATGATATATCGTTGTATAAATACATATATTTTGTTGGTTTGAGACTACAATCAAGAAAATTAAGTTTAGCTTATTAGATTAAGCCGTAGATGTGCATCAGAATAATGAGAGATATGTATGCATTTTATGGTGTTGAAGTTGACAATAATGGATCAATAACACCAATACCCAAGTGTTTCCGTTACTCAATGAACTAAGAGATTATTTATAGCATTTTCTCGAAGAAATAGAGTACTCCCTTCTTTCAAAGGAAAGACTTTTGACTTTTTGAACCGAAGAGAGTATTCATCAAATTTCAAAATTAATTAACGCGGAGAGAGAATCAGAAGACTCATAGCACATGAAAACAAATTGATATTGTATAGAATGATAACAAAATAAAGAAAAAGAAAGAGAGAAATTTTGACTTTGGTAAAGAAGGAAGAAGACACTGAGCCTAGAAGCAAACCCAACAATGGCAGATCCAATAATTGGTGCTACAGTTCAAGTTGTGCTTGAGAAACTGCTTTCTCTCACTATTGAGAAAGTCAGTAGCTCAAGGGACTGCAACAAACATCTCAGAATGCTCACACAAAATGTATCCATCATTCAAGCTTTCATTAATGATGCTGAAAGACGACAAGTTGACGATCACGCTGTGGAAAAATGGGTGAAAATGCTTGACAGAGTTGCCGAAAATGCTGAAAATGTGTTTCACGAATTCACATATGAATCTCTCAAAACACAAGTGATGCAGATCCGAAATAACCCAATGAGAAAGGTCAGTGATTTCATTTCTCATACAGCTTTTAAGAGTAAAATGTCTCGAAAAATTAAAAACATCAATGAAGAGTTGAGGGTTATCAATAAGTTAGCCAAAGACCTCAGTCTCCAATCACTAATAGTTTCGTCTCAGCAAATACTTCCGTTTCGAGAAACAGATTCCTTAGTAGTTGCTTCGGATGTCATTGGTAGAGATAATGATGTTGCTGAAATTAAAGAGAAGATGTTGAACATGAGAGACGAAGTTGTTCTGTGCACCATTCCCGTAGTGGGAATGGGAGGTTTAGGGAAAACTACAGTAGCTAAGAGAATTTTCAATGATGAAGAGATCGAAAAACACTTTGAAAAGAGAGTGTGGTTGTGTCTACCTGAAATGTCAGAGACTAAGAGCTTTCTTGAACAGATCCTCGAATCATTGACAGAGAGGAAACTTGAGGTCCAGACCAGGGATATAATAGTCAAGAAACTCCGAGATGAACTAGGTGGAAAAAGGTATTTGCTTGTCTTAGATGATTTGTGGCGTGTTGACCTTCCAGTATGGGATGAGTTCGTGGATAGCTTGAGAGGAGTAAACACTTCTAGAGGAAACTGCATTCTCGTGACTACTCGCATAAAACAAGTGGCATCCACTGTAGCGGTAGATGTTCGTGTGTTGGGAAAGTTAACAGAAGATCATTGTTGGTCCATTTTCAAACAAAGAGCGTTTGTTGATGGGGAAGTTCCAGAAGAAATGGTGAGCATGGAAAACAGGATTGTTGAAATATGTCAAGGTCTACCGTTGGCTGCAAGTGTGTTGGGAGGCCTTTTACACAACAAGGAAAGACATGAATGGCAGGCAATTCTTGATGGCAATCCCCTAGTTGTAGGTGAAGATGATAATGGGGAAAATAGGATAATGAAAATCCTAAAACTCAGCTATGATTATCTACCATCCCCACATCTGAAAAAATGTTTTGCTTACTTTGCAATGTTTCCAAAAGATTTTAAGTTTGAAAAAGACCAACTAATCCAACTCTGGATGGCAGAAGGGTTTCTTCGTCCATGTCAAGAGACCACTGTGATGGAAGACGTTGGGAACAAGTTTTTTCAACTTTTGTTGCAAAATTCATTGCTGCAAGATGTTAATCTAGACGAACACAACAATATAACACACTATAAGATGCATGATCTTGTGCATGATTTGGCTGGAGATGTATTAAAATCTAAATTTTTTGATTCCAAGAGCGTTGGAGGAGAAAATCTTTCTCAAGTTCGATACTTTGGATGGGACTCACCAAGTGATCAAATAGATAAGATAATTGAGCCAGGACGATTGAGCACATTGTTCTCGAGAAGCAATTATATATCTAATGATATGCTGCTGAGCTTTCAGTTCTTGAGAGTTTTAAATTTGTCCAGTTCAGGCATTGAGGAGTTGTCAGCCTCAGTCGGCAAGCTAATATACTTGAGATATCTTGATCTCTCAAACACAAACATCAAAGCCTTGCCCAACTCCATTTGCAAGCTCTACAATTTGCAAACATTTAGAGTCAATTACTGCTGTTCACTGATGGAGTTTCCAGATAAGATGGGAAATATGATAAGTTTGAGACACATATATTACAGATCCAATTATCCTACTTGGAGATCATGGTGTATTATTAATGAGCATTTTCAGATGCCACTTAACATGCGACAATTGACTTGTCTTCAAACCCTGCAGTTTTTCAAGGTCGGTTTAGACAAAGGTCGTCGGATAGAAGAATTAGGTCATTTGAAAAACCTAAGAGGTGAATTGATGATCAACAATCTGCAATTGGTCCATAATAGAAAAGAAGCTGGAAGAGCATATCTACAGGAGAAACCAAATATATGCAAGCTGGCATATTTATGGTCCCATGATGAATCAGAAGACCGTGAGATCAATGATGAAAATGTTTTGGATGGTCTTCAACCGCATCCTAACTTAAAAACCTTAGTGGTGGTGAATTATTTGGGGACTAGATTTGCTTCATGGTTCAGTGAAGAATCTCTAACAAATTTGGTCAAGTTGAAATTAAGTGGTTGCAAAAGATGCAAGGAAATTCCATCGCTTGGCCAACTCAAACTCCTTCAGCATCTTGAGCTGATAGGATTCCATGAGTTGGAATGTATTGGACCTGCATTTTATGGTGTTGAAGTTAACAATAATGGATCAAACAACAATAACACCAATATCCAAGTGTTCCCGTCACTCAAAGAACTAGTGTTGAGGAATATGAGTAGCCTTACTGAGTGGAAGGAAGTGCAATTGTTACCAACAGGAAATCATGGTAGAGACGGAGTTGGAGTAAGAATGTTTCCTGCGCTGGAGAAGTTGAGGATTAGTAGCTGTCCACTGTTAAAAAGTACTCCAAATCAATTTGAAATCCTGCATGAAGTAGCGATTGAAAGAGTTAACAGTGAAATGCCGTTGTTGAACTTGTGCAGCAACTTGACATCTCTCGTAGAGCTTACTGTGGATGATGTGAAAGAGCTCACTTGTTTTCCAGATGAGATGCTACATAACAATGTTTCTCTTGAACATCTATTGGTGTTAAATTGCAGAGAGTTTCGCGAATTGCCACAAAGTTTATACAATCTCCGTTCTCTTAAGAGCTTAAGGATTGAGCGCTGCAACAATTTCAGTTCCTTTCCTGTTCCCAGTGGAGAGAATCATTTTACTTCCCTCCAAAGTCTTGAGTTGTCCAATTGCGATGGCTTAACCAGTTTACCAAGTGAAATGCTAGAGCGTTGTCGGTCTTTGGAATCTTTGAAGGTCAACAAATGTAACAACTTAGTTTCCTTCCCTTTACATGTGTGGGTAATGCCCTCACTTTCATATTTGAATATATCAAAATGTCTCAAATTGGATAGTGTACCTGCAGGGGGCCTTCACCGCCTCACTGGGTTACAGGAATTGTGCATTGGACCTTTCTCAGAGACGGTGGATTTTGAGGCATTCCAATTGATATTTAATGGCATTCAGCAGCTATCATCCCTTCCTAAATTAGAGGTGTATGGGAATAGGCAATGGGATTCTCTGCCCTATCAGCTTATGCAACTTTCTGCCTTAACAGAGATCGGAATAAATGATTTTGGAATCAAAACTCTTCCTGATAGATTTGGAAATCTTACTTCTCTTGAAACATTGGAGCTAGTGAGGTGCAGACGACTACAACATCTGGACTTCTTAGATGCCATGCCCAAATTACGGCATCTGGAGATCCGTGATTGTCCATCCTTAGAAGCTCTGTTAGATGGGCTTGTCAACCTTGTTTCTTTGCAAGAGTTAACTTTATGGTACTGCAGAAAACTACAGCATCTGCCATCCAGAGATGCCATGCTACGCCTCACCAAATTACGGTACCTTAGAATTAGAGGCTGCCCACAGTTAGAAAAAAGTTGCAGCAATAAAAATGACCCAAACTCCCAATGGTCTAACATTTGCCATATTCCATATATTGACCTAGGTGGGATGACAATTCAGGACTTAAGTAAGTCTCTAGTTCAGAAATGAGAAACATAACTTGTTTTTTGAAGTTATTTTTGTGCACAAACTGACCAGATACGAATAAGTAATTCAACAATGACTCGAATGCATTGCAACGGTTGCTCTAAAGTTTATTCCCTTTTGCAGATTAAGTTTTACTGGAAGTGCAAAGAGGTCATGCTCATCCCCATTCCGGCCTTGTTTGGGTACTGAACAACCTTTTCCGGAAACTGAAGTCTGCATATGAAACATCAAAAAACTCAACGCGTCTAGGGTGCTCGATGAGAATCTACACAGGTCTATCCTCTGTCTTTGCATGGCCATGTTTGCCTTTTTATTCTCCAGGTAAGTTTTTGTACTGGATAAAGTTCCTTGACCACATGTAAAATTTTCTGTCATTTTTCCCCTTGTATATATGACATTTGCTACTAAACTATTAATTCTTTGAACAATAAAATCCACATATTGAATCTTGCTAAATTTAAAACAAAGGTGATTTTACACAGATAAAAAGGAATCGAGAAATAGTATAGTAATTCTTTTCACTTTTTTCTTGCATTTATTTCTGAATCGATATGAACTAGATGCACTACATTTTATTTAGGCTTAATACATATAAACATGACCCTTAACTTTAGGTGTGCACAAGTAGGCACTTAAACTTTATAAAATTGAACACATAAACACGTTCGTCCTACAAGACACCCTACTACATGGCAATTTTGTGTCCTACCTGGCGTCTTACGTGTATTATGTCATGTAGGACATGTGTGTCTGTTTGTTCAATTTTATATAAATTTAAGTGCCTACTTGTGCACTCTCAAAGTTGGAAGACATAATTGTCCGCCGAAGCCAATTTAGCAGGGAGGGTGTTGATGATATGGACTTCAAATCTAGGTGTCCACCAATAAGATCCAAGTCTCGAAGCCAACGAAGAGCTTTTTATAGTAACAAAATTAAGTACAAAGATGAATGAGAAAAGAAGAATTTTGTTCTTGAAAGAATTCATATTTGATTCTTGAAATGATTTATCTTCTTCTTGACTACTGTAAGTGTAAAATTATGTTTTTTATATATACTCTGAAAAGCCGGACCACATTAATTTTTGCTGAATTTTGGTAAAATCACATAAATCTAATTTTGTCTACTCCATTTACTATGTGTTTGATCATAGGATTTGAAACTCAATTTCAAGTTTTAATTTGAAATTAATATTTTTTTATAAAATTTATAGAGTTAGAACTTAGAATAATGACTACTTTGAATGTCCATCTTATTTTTTTGATTCATCTAAATTCAAGTTTTAAATACCAAGACTTTTGATATATTTAACGTCTTCGGTGGTATGACATTCACTTCATATATATTACAAACTCTCTCAACATTGTCGATTTGTGTTGACATATTTAAGATTGGTCAATCTCAATCTACATACTCTATTGTCCATTTGTCGTAGTAGGGAAAATTCAGTTATCGTTACATAGTGACAAAAAAAACATTATGACTTTATTTTTGTACTGGATAAAGTTTCTTGACACGCGTAAAACTTTCTTTTTCATTTTCCCACTTATATATATATATGAGACATTTGCTACTAAGCTATGAATTCTTTGAGTATAAAATAAAATACATATATTAGAGAGATAATTTTGAAATATCGCTAAATTAAAAACAAAGGTGATTATATAGTCAAAAGGAAATGTAAATCCTTTTACTTTTTTCTTGCATTTATTTGTGAATCGATATTGAAGTAGATGCACTACATTTTACTTGTCATCACCACCCATATATTTTGTATATTGTTTATCAGGTTGTGGTAATTCCTAAGAGTTGAAATAAAAGCCATCCTCTTGTATCTTCCAATAGCATCCATAGATATAAGTAAATGAATAACTCTTACTTTCCAAACTACATTTATCAGCTATTTTATCATTGAAAATATCGTGACTCGTATCTTTCGAGTCCCAATAAAAATGACAAAAGTATAGCGTTCCGCCCAAAAAATGTTCATTAAAATGAAATTTGAATTCTTCATTTGGACGGAGCACTATATCACCAAGATCATCATCCGCAGATTTACAACGAAATTTTAGAGGATTAGAATTTATAGGAAGGCTGCTGTTGATATGAACTTCAAATCTAGGCGTCCACCAATGAGATTCGAGTTTTGTAGTCAACGAAGAACTCTTTATAGTAACAAGATTAAGTAAAAAGATGAATGAGAAGAAAAAGAAATTGTGCTTGAAAGAATTCATGTTCGATTCTTGAAATGATTTTATTTCTTCTTGACTAATGTAAGTGTAAAATCATGTTAGTATTATTTTATTATATATACGTGAAATGAAAGCTGAAAAGACGTCCACATTCATTTATGCTGAGTTTTTGGTAAAGATCACATGAATCTAGTTTTGTCTACTCCATTTTCTAAACAATTGACCATAGAATTTGAGACTCATTTTCAAATTTTAATTTGAAATTACTATTTTTTCTAAAAAAAATTGCATAAAATTTCAACTTTAATTTCATATACCAAATTTTTCAAAGAGTAGGATTTCAAATCTCAAATTGTAATTTTCAATTTTTTTAAAATGTAAAACTTGATTCATAAGTTTATATTTTATTAAAAAGATCCATCATTTAAATTTTGCAAAAAAAAGACTCATCCTTTACATGAATTTGCTTTTCCATTTTGTCATAGATAATAAAATTAAAAGTTGAAAATTTAAATTTATGTTTGGACATTCCTTTCACCTGAATCTTGATTCTTGAGCAAATTGGAAGATCAAACATGTTTTTCAGTCTTAATTATTTTTTTTGGAAACTGGTCAAAATTACCTCTGAACTATGTGAAATAGACCACTTATATTCTTCATTACATTTTGGGATAAAAAATATCCCCGTTTTTATCCTAAGAGACCACAAATACCTGTTAACTTATAATGTTTTGCATAATGACAAACTACCTTGTGTCGCAGGAAAATCAAGACTGATGTATATGTGTTAGATACACAAAATCCTAAAGATTGATGTATCAAGAATCAAATCAGCCGCCATCAATTAAGGAGAAGACTGATTCACTCAAATCAATCTAACCAAAGATTGATTCATTCAAATCATCTGCCATTGCTGGAACTCAATCAAAGAAGATGTATACTAAATCAAGCATGAGAATCAAAAGGAAGAACGCCAAAGAAGGAAAGAAACAAGTTGCCCTCACTGAAGCAACGCAGCCATCATTCAAGGGATACGGAATTGAAGCAATCACAATCCTAGCGTCTGACTAGGATGAAGTAATCTAGAAGATAGACAATCAAATCAACCAAGTATCAAGACTACAAGAAGATCTTCAAAAGAAGGAAGAATATTAAGATCACACAAATATCTTCAAGAGAAGGAAGGGAATCAAGATTACAAGAAGATCTCCAAAGAAGGAAAATCAACAAAGTATCAAGATCACACAAATATCTTCAAGAGAAGGAAGAGAATCAAGATTATAAGATCTCCAAAGAAGGAAAATCAGCAAAGTATCAAGATCACATAAATATCTTCAAGAGAAGGAAGAAAATCAAGATCACAAGAAGATCTCCAAAGAAGGAAGGAATCGGCTTGCTCATGCACATATCTAATATGGACATGAATCAACCAACCGAAATCAAGGACTCAGCTAGGATCCTTAATTTGAAATACCCTTGGGTTATTCCTTAACAAGAGCAGTCCTCAAACACTATATAATCATCTCCTAGCCTTAGTTGTGAAGTACGCACTTCACTTGAACTTATATTGTAATATTTGTTTATCTTTCATAAAACTTTGTACACACTTGAGTGAATAATTGAAAAGAAAAGAGAAAGAAAGATCTGAGTGTAGGTTATACAAGTAAAGGTTGTGTCAAAGAAAAAGATCTGATTTGCATATCAGACAGGGCTCTCAACTGTAACATTCTGTAACACTCAAGTTCTCAACAAGCTCTTAAGGAAACCCTTGTAATCCAAGGGGACTGGAAGTAGGCACCACATCGGTGTTCCGAACCAGTATAAAATATTCTGTGTCGATTTACTTCATGTCATTACTTTTATTTTATACTGTGATACTAACTTGCAGGTGAGTCGACTGCTCCATCCAGAAAGTCGACTAAAGGAATTTTAATTCACCCTTCCCCCTCTTAACTTTCAATTGGTATCAGAGCAAGTCTCACTGATAAAGTGTTTAACCACATGTGAGCAAAGATCCAGTGACACACTATCAAATTATTGGTGCTCTACTTCAAGATGGACATTCCTCAACTCGACCACCATATTTCAACGGCCAACATTACTCCCACAGGAAAGATAGCACTGATAAGCCATTTGATCCTGAATCTTTCGATATCACAAAGGAGCAACAAAAGGTAATTCAAACTAATGTTAGAGTTATAAGTTTGTTATACAGTGCAGTGAGTGGAGCTGAATATGACAAGATCTCAACATATGAAACTGCAAAAGAAATGTGGGACAAACTAGAAGTAACTTATGAAGGAACCACCAAGGTAAAAGAAGCTCGGATCAGTTCATTAGTCAATGAATATGAATTATTCAAAATGGCCGAAGATGAAAACGTAGAAGCCATGTTCTCGAGATTTAGCAAAATGGCCGGAGTTTTCTATATTTAAATGGATTACAAGTTAGAAAACTCGTCAGAAGTCTTCCCAAAGCTTGGGAAACTAAAGATTCTATTCTTGAAGATGGAGATCTGCAGAAAATGACGTACGATGAACTTCGAGGCAACCTGATGGCCTATGAGCAAAACCATATTAACAGGTACAACAAAGATAATAAAAAGAAAATTGTGGCCTTTACTGCCGAGACATCTGAAGTCGGAGAAGAAGGTGATGAATATCAAGACAAAGGAATGGCTCTCATAAATCGAGGAATGAGATAAATGCTTAGACAAAGAAGATAGAGACCCCAACAGGATTTTAAGAATAATGAAATGAATGATGATCGCTGCTACTACTGTGGAAAATCAGGACATATCAAACAAAATTATCCAGAACGGAGAAGGAGAAACAATCAAAGAAATGAAGATCCAAAAAGTCTCGAAGCTTAAGATCAAGGAGAAACATCCAAAGATAATCATGATGAAACTGCCAACATATATTTCATGGCACTAGGTGAAACAAGTGAGGTAAGATCTTTTAACTGTCCTAACTGTAATGACTTACAAGACTCTTTGGACATGGTTACTGATGAATTACAGAAAGTAATTGATGAATACAATAAAATTGCTCAAGAAAAGAAAGACTGGTAGATTCTTCTCGAAGCAAGTCAGATTGAAATCGACTTACTAGCAGAAAAACTAAAAAAAAGTAAAAATGCAGCTGAATAGTATCAGAAAATCTCCTAGTCATAGCTCTGTCAGATCTAACAGAACTGCTTTCAACAGGAGAAGATCTCTTGATCAAAGTTCCAACAGATCTATATCTAATTCTCCTTATCATTCTGTTGAAACTGATGTTAATTTCTCTTGTTATACTTGTCGTGACATTGGTCACAAATCTTTTAACTGTAGGAAATTTTCTTCTGGAAAATGGATTTGGAGACCAAAAGTTGTTAATCCTAATCCTCAAGTACTTGGGTATCAAAAAGAAATTAATCTACTTATTTTGCAGGAGCAGACCAGAAAAACCTACAAGAAAGGAATATGGGTAATTGACAGTGGATGCTCCAGGCACATGTGTGGAAAGAGAGAAAATTTCAAACTATTAAAAATATTGCTGGAGGAGTTGTAGGATTTGGAAATAACGCAAAATGAGAAGTAATTGGAGTTGGAACTATCACCCTCAGCTCATCATGTGATCTAGTAGAAGTATATCCTGTTGAAGGACTCAAGCACAATCTCCTCAGCATTAGTCAACTATGTGACACTGGGTTTCAAGTTTCCTTCAATACAACAAGTTACACAATCAAACATCCAGAAAGAAATTTTTCATCATCGGAGATCAAATTGATAATATATATATCTTAACTGATGTTGATCTACCTAATCTCACTTGTCTTACTGCAGCTTCTAATGATCCTTGGTTGTGGCACCAAAAGCTTGGACACACAAGCATGCATGCTCTTGAGAAGTTATCTAGATTAGAACTAGTTATCGGATTACCAAAATTAAACTTTGAAAATGATCATATCTATGATGCGTGTCAACTTGTGATCATAGTGGCGAATTTGAAAATAAGGCATTTGAAGATTTTTGTGCTCAAAACGGCTTCACTCAAAATTTCTCTTCACCCAGATCACCTCAACGAAATGGAGAGGTGGAAAGAAAAAATCGTTCCCTACAAGATACGGCAAGAACAATGCTATTGGATCGAAATCTCCCTGATCATTTTTGGGCAGAAGCAGTAAGTACTGCTTGTCATATTATTAACAGATGTCTCATCAGCCTCTTCTTAAAGAAAATGCCTTACAAGCTCTGGAGAGAAAAGAAGCCAAATATTAGCTATTTTCATCCCTTCGGGTGCAAATGTTTCATTCACAATAATGAAAGTTGAAATTGGTGAAGATAAGATTATTTCATCCAAACCAAATGAAGATACATCAAATGCTCAGATCGAATCTGTTGTCGAAGAGTCAGCTCCTGCAGAGGTGGAGTCGGCTACCCCAGCTGACAAAACCATTATCCCTAGGGAATGGAGATACAATGCAAGCTACCCTGAAAATTTTATCTTGGATAAACCAGATGATAAAATTCAGACTGGATCTTCACTACGAAAGCAAGCACCAGAAGCTCTTGTATCCCGTTCTGGGTTTTGATTTTGCTCGCTGAGGAAGAAGAGCTCGTATGGGTCGGGTGGTTTGGACGCGTCTGGGTATTGTTTTACGCTGCTGTTGAGAGAATTGTTGGATCGGGTTTTTAAAATTGAGAATTGGGCTGCTGAAATTTGTTGTAAAAGGGCCCAAAATCTTGTCTTCAAAATTTGTTGAAGACACAGTAGAATTGTAATTAAGAAAAAGAGCCAAAGGATTGCAAACTTAGCCCATTTAAGTTAAAACTTAACCAAATTGAGGTAATTAATTAATTCGGCTAGAACTTAAATGAAACGAATTAATATAATTAACTAAAGAGCTTCTTAATTTGTAAGAAATAAAATAATTAGCTTAATAAACTAATGACTCAAAATATAAACTACTAATTTAGACAAAATTAATTTAATAAAATATTTCAGTAATACTAAAATATTTTTGAGACGATTTTCGAATATTTATAAAATAAACTAATTATATAAAAAACATATTTATTATTAAAATTATAAAAACGACCAAAATTACTTCAAATACTTGAAAAAATATTTTGAACTTTATAAAAACTAATTATTTCAAATCGTTTGGAATTGAAGAAGCTCAATGATTAATTCATACCGTGGAGGTCCAAAATTGGGTGTCAACACTCATCATTACAAATATGATTCAAGATTTGTATTTGACATTATAGGAATGTTTTTCCTCAAAATCTAATCACAAAAGATAACTTGATTTCTCAATTTTTAAAGAAATTAAATCTTGACGACCGGAAATTAACAAGAAGATAGAAAGTTCTTATCTTTTTGGGTTGATTTCATTCAAAAGAGAAGATGATTTTTTATTTT
Source organism: Solanum etuberosum (assembly GCA_029582245.1). Classification (NCBI taxonomy): domain Eukaryota; kingdom Viridiplantae; phylum Streptophyta; class Magnoliopsida; order Solanales; family Solanaceae; genus Solanum; species Solanum etuberosum. Next base: position 25,188 of record JAJONR010000018.1, read on the forward strand.
TTTGAGTTTAAACCTTCAACCATGGATCTTTTTGAAAGAATTGGGGAAGATGAAGTATTTAAAAAAGAAGTAATTAAATAATAGAGAAGGAAATGACACGTGGAGCCTTTTCATTCGTTTTTGGGAAAAAAAATTCACATCCACGCGCATCATCTGTGTGAATGTAAACATATGGAGAAAATGGGTTTAAATGATCTCTTTACAACGATATTTAATACTTTTGTAGAGTAATAGGACGCCCGCATAGTTAAGGTGTCTTTTTGAAAATTCGGGACAACTTCAAGTGTCACTTTATGTCTTTTCTCGATATAATTTGATAAGTTGCATATGAGGGTACCTTTACACGTTCTCCTAGGGAAGATAAATTATACTCCCTCTGTCCCAATTTATGTGACTTACTTTCCTTTTTCATCAGTCCCATAAAAAATGACACATTTCTATATTAAGTAACAATTTAACTATAAAATGTCTATTTTACACTTAATAAAATGATTTACAGCCACACAAATTTCTATCATTCATTTTGGACCACAGGTTTTAAAAGTCTTCTTTTCTTTCTTAAACTCCATGCCGAGTCAAACTACCTCACATAAAATGGGACGGAGGGAGTAACATATTGGAATTTTATACACTATTATCTACTTATATTTTTTAGATTTGTTGTAGTATTTTTTTTATTGGTCCTACTGATAAAATCTCTTCCATTTATGTGCAAGCTTTTGTATATATGGCTATTATATTCATTTCATTTTAATTGCACATGCCAAATGGACAGATTAAACTAGATTTAAATAAATTAAAATGAATTAAGTTAAATGGACATGTTATTAGCCCATTCAAGAGTTACTTTGACTGAATTGGTCTGATTAAATAGCAGGTCAATACTTAATTCTTTCAATTGTTATAAGTTTTAATTACTTAATTTGTTCTTTTATAACTTTTTAAGTACCCTATTAAAATTATTATTTTTTTATTATGATTATATAAGTATCAAATAAAAAATGTCTTTTTTGAAAATATTTTGAGTAATGAATTAATTTGGGCTACATATTTGTTCTTTTGAGTATTGAGAATGACCCACTCAAGCGTAAGAAAATTAGGTGAATAGGCTAGTTTTATCACTTCTATGCATGAAACTTAATTTATAGTCCTTGGAAGAATTTAAAGATTACAATAGATACTAGAAAAATAACGTAAAAGGTTTGATCAAATCAAAAATGCTTATAAGTGTTAAATTATAACTTATGATCGATTTTGATTTACACACACTTTTGTGTTTATTAAATGCATAAATAAATCAAAATATACTCATAAGCTAGTACTAATTTATAAGTTCTAACAAACACCCTCTAAGTTGTTTTTGTTAGCTTCTTTTGTGTTAAGCTTTTGTTAGCTTCTTTTTGTGATTTTTTTGTGATTTTTCAAAGTACCTTATGTACATCATTAAACACATAGTTTAGCGATTATATTCCAAAATAATACTACCAAGAGAATTACTATTCAACAAAAAAAGAAACTATACAAATAAATAAGTTATATATAATTTAGTCATTTTCAAGGAACTTGATATAATTTCATAAAATGATTTATTTATTTTTGTAATTTTTTAAGGAGATGTCATTTATTAATATTTCTTGATGATAACTTAATTAAACAATGATGAGAATTACTATTTAATTAAAAGGGCGACTTATCGATGTAAAACCTCCTTTAGAATTAATAATCGTTCAAGTTTTAGTAAAAATTAGTAATTCGGATGGCGCCAACTTTTGGACCATTTATTAATATTTAAACACCATTTGAAGTATAATTCTAAAATAGAAAATTTTAAGATGGAAATAATATCTGAACAAAAATATCTCTAATTATAACATGGAATAATTTTGGTACATGGTGTTAGAGTTCAAAATTTTTACAAGTGAAAGTCTATCTAATGTGTTATAGTTCAAATATTTGCTCGAGTTTCTAACATTTAAATTGAATGATTTATAAACTCCAGAAATGATCTATGGAGTTCAAACTTTTATAATTTATGTGTGAAAATATGTTGGAGTTTCAAACTCTATTAACAATTTATAATTCTAACACTTATTAATTGAAACTCAAAGAATGATTTATAGAGTTCAACCTGATAAATATTCGAATTCCAATTAGAACTCCAAACAGTAAAAAATATTTTCTACAGTAAAAATAGCTAAACACTAGATAGTTTTGAAACGCTGACTAAAACTTAATTATAGGTGAAAAAAATATATGCTTATTTGCCAATTTCTTCCCAATTTTTATCTCTTTATTCCTAAATTAGTTCCTTTTTTAGAAAGTATAATAAAAAGAAACCAAAATTTTCATATCTTTTAGACTTCTTATAAATGATCCAATAACAGCCTCAGGTTCTCCTTATCCATCAGGAGTACACCAACAACATTCAGAAAGTGATAATTACATCTATGGAGGAAAAAACATCTTAAAATCTAACCTCATATTAAAGTGATTGCCACACATATTTTGTTTTTACTCAATCTAGTCATTCATCCAAGCAAGAAAAAGAAAAAAAGAAAAAAATATTGAAAACCCTCTGAATTTGGCATAAATTATTAGTTTATCTTTAAATTATTGACAGTTTTAAAAATACTCTTCTACTTGACTAATTAAACTTAGACACATCCCTGTTCTGCCACATGATATAACAAGTGGTCTCAAACTCTTGTATGAGCATGAGACTCTTAATAAAAAGGTGTAAGAAGTATTGAAAATACTTCTAAACTTGACAAGAATTTAAGGGTGTTTTAAAGACTGTCAATAGTTCAAAAATGAAACTACTTCGAGTTTAGAGGTGTTCTCAATACTTCTCTTAATTTATTTATTTTTTATTTTTTTAAAAAAGGAATTAAAAGCCCATGCCCAAAATTACAAGTCACCTTCATATCTCCCCCTTAGATAACCAATCTTCAATTTGTGGCCATTGAGTAAAGGTAAGCCAAATCCACATAATTTTGTTACACTTATTTCCCCCACACTCCTTACAACTAACTACTACTATAAAGCCTATCTCTTCCCATACTTTTTTTCTCATCAACAAATTTTTGAAATTTTTAAGGCAAATCAAGAAAGCTTTTTTCATCAATTTTAATCATCAAGAATGGCTGCCTCAGTGTCAACCATTGGAGCTGCCAGCAAAGCACCAGTATGTGTTTTTTTTCTCTCATCAAATTCTCCTAAACATGTCAATTTGTTTACTGAATTATCATGTCATTTAGTTCTATATAGTTCAAGATTCTAGTATCTTATCTTGAAATTATTCTATCTAACTGTTAGTAGCCACTGTTAGGGGTGAAAATAGTAGCTATTAATCATGTTAATAATTTTGGGTAGTAACTAGAATTAAGACTCTTTTTGTGGGTTCTTTGATGGGGATACTGAAATTTTTGGAGATCTGGACAAAAAAAAAAGAAAAAAAAATTGATGGATAAATTGGGGGTGTTTGGTCCTAGAAGCCATATATGGTTCAAAGATTTTACTATTTCCTCTGTTTTATTGATATACTATAGTATGTTTAAAAGAGAACGACATATTTTTATATTAGGAAATTCATTAACTTCAAACTTCTCATTTTACCCTTTATAACATGTTCTAAATAAATAACGGAGACATAATTTGAAGTTGATGGGTTCAGAATTCTAGCCTTTTTGTAAGTTACATGGTTCTAAATTAATAATTTGTACATGTTAAATGATTTTGTTAAGATATATACGGGTTCGACCAAACTCGTACCTTGGCCTCTAGCTCCACCCAAACAGCCACAAAAATGTCATGACATGCTTAGAATAACAAGTTTTAAGGGTACTTTTAGTATGTGTCAATAGTCTTCTTTTCTGTCTTAAACTTTTGTACTGTCAAAAACTGTCATGAATATGTTTGTTGGATTTTACTAAGGAAACATTGTTGGTGCAGTTGAGTTTGAACAACTCAGTGGCTGGAACTTCAGTTCCAAGCACAGCCTTCTTTGGAAAATCCTTGAAAAAAGTGTATGCAAAAGGTATTTCCAGCCCCAAGGTTTCAAACAGGAACTTGAGGATTGTAGCTCAAGAAATAGACGAGTCGAAAGAAACCAAAGAGGACAGATGGAAGGGTCTTTATGATAATGCATCCGATGACCAACAGGACATTGCAAGGGGTAAGGGTATGGTTGACAGTCTTTTCCAGGCTCCTACCGGTACTGGTACTCACCACGCCATTATGAATTCCTACGAATACGTCAGCCAGGCTCTTAAAACGTAAGTACATTACTCTATTTGTGGAAAGACAGACACATTGCTTTCTGATTCTTCAAGTTTTGATTGTTAATGAAAATTTTCACCTGATTTGTGTAGGTACCAAATGGACAACAACTTGGACGGTTTCTACATCGCCCCTTCTTTCATGGACAAACTTGTTATTCACATCACCAAGAACTTCTTGAATTTGCCCAACATTAAGGTCTGTTAAACAAATACTTGTCTGAATATTCGGGCTAACATAAGCCGTCTTTTGTGGTTGAAAAAAAAAATTGAATTTTGTGTATGTTTCTTATAGATTCCACTCATCTTGGGTGTATGGGGAGGAAAAGGTCAAGGTAAATCATTCCAATGTGAGCTTGTCTTCAGAAAGATGGGAATCAAGTGAGTATTTCGTATATAAGTACTTGATGCTTATCAACTATGTTTAGTTAGTTAAGTCCAACGGGTTCTTACTTACGATGGTTGGTTGGTAAAAACTTGCAGCCCCATTATGATGAGTGCTGGAGAATTGGAAAGTGGAAATGCAGGAGAGCCAGCAAAATTGATTAGGCAAAGGTACAGAGAGGCAGCTGAAATCATCAGGAAAGGAAACATGTGTTGTCTCTTCATCAACGATCTCGATGCAGGAGCTGGTAGAATGGGTGGAACTACCCAATACACCGTCAACAACCAGATGGTGAATGCCACCCTCATGAACATTGCTGACAACCCAACAAATGTCCAGCTCCCCGGTATGTACAACAAGCAAGAGAACGCCAGGGTCCCCATTATTGTCACTGGTAACGACTTCTCCACATTGTATGCTCCTCTTATCCGTGATGGTCGTATGGAGAAGTTTTACTGGGCACCAACTAGGGAGGATAGAATTGGTGTTTGCAAGGGTATTTTCAGAACTGACAACGTGCCTGATGAAGCTGTCGTAAAGATTGTTGATTCCTTCCCTGGACAATCTATTGGTACAAACACTAAAGAATTCAAAATGAAATTTCTCTTTTAAGTCCTTTTGTTGATAACTGATCATCATGTGTATCTGTTTGTTGTGATAACAGATTTCTTCGGTGCTTTGAGGGCACGAGTATATGACGATGAAGTGAGGAAATGGGTTTCAGGAACTGGAATTGAACAAATTGGTGAAAAACTTTTGAACTCTAGAGATGGACCCCCAACTTTTGAGCAACCAAAAATGACCCTTGAGAAGCTCCTTGGGTATGGTAACATGCTTGTTCAAGAGCAAGAGAATGTCAAGAGAGTCCAGTTGGCTGAAACCTATCTTAAAGAGGCAGCTCTCGGAGATGCTAACGCCGATGCCATCAACACTGGAACTTTCTAAGAACCTTCACCAATCTCAAAGTCTAAACAAGAGGTTGGGATGTTGTTTTCTCAAAAGCTTTACAAATAACATTGAAAATCGGTGAACAAAAATGTCTAAAAAGTTTTCATTATTGTGTGGATGCAGGGGAAAAAAGCGCGACATGTTAATCGTCCTGTTGCTTGAAGTCTCTAATGATTCAACTTTCAGGAGTGATGACGTATTTTATTTCTTCAACTTTTTTGAGGCAATTTGTGAGGGTAGCTATAGAATGTGACTGAACTGTTTAATATTATGTAAATCAGTTGTGTTCCACTGTTAAGGGAATACAAACTTCAAATAATCTTTTGTTTTCAGTTTTTGCCATTATATTCTTCTGTAATCAACTTGTTGATTTGGAATTTCAATATATTTGCTTTGTAAATGACTCCCTCTGTGTACTCAAATGGTTATGATCTGCAAATTAAGCAAAACCAATATCTATGTTGCTCGGACTCGGGTGCGATAACCGGTCTGGTATAGATCTAGAGGTCAGATTCTTCATCAAGTAATAACAATTTCTCCAAACATAACACCAGCATATTATTTCTAACAAGGTAGTGAAGTTATCTGAGAATAATGAACATAAGGTTCTTGGTTCAGGTGACCTATTGAATTGAAATCGACTATTACACTTTGTTTGGATGGTTGATATAATGATGAAAATAAAAAGGTTTGGTTGCTTTAATAGTATTTAACAAAGGCAAAAAATATTTACAATCAAGTCTAAAGTCTATTTGAACAAACAAAAGAACATGTTCTCAAGGAATACATTCAAATTTTGAGGAAAATTATAATGGGAAGTAGATGAACATTAGGGGTGATAATTGAGCGGGTTAGGTTAAATTTGGACGAGTCATAATGAATCAAGATTATAAATGGGTCAAGATCCAACCAACCCAAATTTGTTTGAGTCAAAATGGGTTGGGCGGGTTGAATTTCATTTTGTCACCCCTACGCTACATCATCAATTAAAAATTTCAATGCAAATGACTTTCCTGCGAAGTTTTTTGTTGGTGTTGTTGTGAGTGGTCCGGTCACTTGTGAAGAATCATTTATTAGTCCTATCTGTAATCCGTTAGAAAATCCCCTAATAAAATCAAAAGGTGACGATTTGGTTAATTTTGTTGGTTTAACATTGATTTTGGCAAACCAATTCAGAAATTTGTAATGCATTCCCTTCTAGTTAATAGAGAATATTTAGATATCATTTACGATAATTTAAGGGTATGTTTATCCTTTTCCATTTTATTATTATACAATTATTAGCACCCAGTAATTACCAAAATTATTATATTTCCTTTTCTTCTTCTATTTATTCATACTATCAATATCAAAGCATGATCAACTCAAAAAATATCAGTCATTAATTTTGTGCACTTTTTTCATATTAATGCACACAATGTATGACGTAACTAACATATAAGAATTAAGTAATAAATAAGACACCTTTTTTGGCGATTCCTTTTTTTTTTTTTTTTGCGATTCATATTAAATAAATATGACTGCTTAAAATATTGGCGATTCCTTTTTTTTAATTCCTTTCAGAAAACATAATTCATAACTTGCACTTCCTTTTGCATATTATACTGGACTTATTTACTTGTGAGGTTAAGGAAAAAATTGATTGAAAATCATACTTGAAGTGAATTAATATTAGATTATTTGCATGAATAAATTAAAAGACAGTATTTACTAATACAGTTTATTTCAAAAAGGAAAACATATACGGTAAAACCTCTATAAATAAATACTCGGTAAATTAATAATCTTTCTAAATTAATATTTTCCTCTGGTCCCGACTTGGGCCAATGGAAAAAATCACCAATTTCGATAAGATAATAAGATAATATATTTCCAGAAGACCCCTATATAACCAGACTTGCCTAGTGCGGGTTACCTCTCTTATGTGGTTTGCGAGCTATTGCATAGGAGCGGGGGTTTTACCTTGTGCGCACCCAAACGGTAGCGGCTGCGGGTTTCCCTTGTCATCAAAAAAAAAAAAAGACCCCTATATAAATATATGGTCCCATTAATATCATAAATTAATAATTATTTAAAAGTACAAATATATCTATGACAATTTAGTGAAATATGATTCTATTATGTTCTGTTTTTTCTTAAAATTTAAATCTAGTTGAAGCTTATCTCTAACTTTTCTTATTGCATTCAAGAGCTTCGGTGTTGTCTTTTCGAACTGAACCATAAAATTGTGAAGAGTTCTAGATGTGATAAGTACTTCCTTACGCGTAACTGGTTCTAAAGATATAGTATCACCTTCAACTTCATCATCAACATTGTTTTTTCTTATATATAGAGTAACACAAATATACAGAGTAACACAAATATGTGCTACCAACTGTCAATGACAGTCTGTCATATACAATTGTGTCATTAAAGCTTTTGACCAAATTGTCAAGATTTAAGTTTAAGTTGAAAAAGCGTTTGACAGCTCCAAATTTCCTTATTAGGAAAAGTTTATTAAGGCAATGAATATAATCAATGTCTTAATTGATATCAAAATAATGGCTAATGAAGAAGAAGTTATTAAAGATTACTAATTATGGGTAGAATAGAATAAATAATATGATTACTAAAGCGGGTTAATATTAGTCTTTCCTAGATGAAGTAGGAAAAATGGAAAGGAATTACATATTATAAATGACAACAAAGTTTAAACTAAAGTGGGTTAATATTAGTCTTTTCTTTTGTTTTCCCCTCCGATTTCTTGTAATCATTTCGTATTTATTTTGAATTCCTTATTAAAAAAAATTCTCTCCATCACTAACGAGGACTGCTCGATGCGCCAAAGTAACTATAAAATGAAATTGGGATTGGACATTTTATTGGTGGATCTTTGCCTATAAGTCATATTAACCTTTAGGTAGTTGGCCACGGATAAAAAAAATGTCTAAGAATTTTTTAGTACAATTCTGTAGTCTTTCTCCTTTCCCAATCGGGTTGCTTAGATGTTAAGCACCCTACAATCTTAAATTTGTAGGTTCGAGTCATCAAAGAAGCAAAAAGATAGTAATGTGTTAATACTTGTGTCCGTTATACTTGTAGTAACGTAGCTTTCATTTCACCATATATCTATAATTGAAATCGATACTTTTTTAACCCTTCATGTCTATACGATTTGTTAATTTACTTCATAACTTGTCATGTTTTTACAGTATCACTCTTTATATTAATAGTAAAAAAACTCTTTACTTGCACGTTTTTCAAAATTTGCACCCATCTGAAAATTGAGTTGTTGGATAACGCAAAGAATAAATTAGTTGATGAGCAAATGTCCAACAAGTTGGAGTGAGTCACTGTCATTTTTGCTAAAGAATGAGAATACATATATATATTTTGTAAAAGTCTAGCATGAACACTTATAATATATTTTACCTATACATATTAAAGTTCTTATTCAAAAAGAATATTTAGACACGGTTGAGACATGAGTAGACGGTAATTTATTGACGTTTAGGACATTAATAACCATTATTCATTTGGAAAAAAAAAACTCTTATAAGTAGTGTTTTTGCCAAAGAACAAGTGTATAATTTAAATTTAAACAAAAATGTTGATACACTACATTGATTTTGCATAAAATTTAAACTTAAGGTACTAATATATAATTTACATTTATCTACAATTCTATGTATAAAACATTGGTGCTATAGTTATTGCACAATTCTATTACTTGTTCAATCCTACGAAGCTCGTTTCCCGTTTATCAACGTCTCTCTTATCTATTTAATAATAATAATTGGTAAACTTAGAATAGTAAGTGGATAACATTTTATTATATTATATAGTTTCAACTTTCAATTTCTTATTAATTAGTATAATGTTGTTAAGGAACTGAAAGCTCAAATTGAACTTTGGTCACGATAACAGTCAAGATTTAATTAATTTGTTAATTATTGCTTTCAGTGATCTCAATTGACCCTCTTTCTAGTAAAGTGTCTAAATAACACTCAATCCCAAAAACTAAATAAAAACAGTAATAACATTAATATCTATATAAAATTACCTCATATGTATTTGTTTATAGCTATGAATAAAACTATTATTAGTCACATGAAAGTAAAATGTCCAAATTGGCTAAAGAAAACTATTGGTCACATGCAAGTTAAAATATCAAAATTGGGGGGGGGGGGGTGATAAAACGGTCTATTGTCTTCTGTGCTACTAGGTTTAAATAATTCTTTAAGTATCATTTGAGCAATTTTGATTATTTAAGGAGTTGATCTGGATAATATATTAGGCTGACTTGTCTTGGTGGGATAAGACGAGTGCCATCACATCCATTTTTGAGTCGTGACATTTGCTCAAACAAATACTCTTTTAAAGTTTCTTATATTTTTTAAAAAAAATGAATCAAAATTAAAGAAACTAAAATTGAGAGGTAAAAATTAACTTATTAAAGAAACTAGGGAAAACTGATGGGAGAAAAAACTAACTAATTATTTGTTGGATTCACTTTTATTTTTTGAAATTGTTTTAATATCAATAAAGAAACATGAATGGAAAAAAAATAAAAAATAAAGATGACAAAATTACAAGTTTACAACGTATTATTAGTTATAAATCTTCAAATTTTACTTCTAAATATGTTAACATATTAAAATGAAGTAATAATTAGTGAGAAAATATTGGCAATTCATATTTTTTCCTTTCACAAAACATAATTGATAACTTAGCTTGCAGTTCCTTTTCATATTATATTGTACTTTAGTTACTTGTCAGATTAAGAAAAAAAATTGATTGAAAATCCTATTTAGAGTGAATTAATATTAAATTATTTGCATGCCTAAATTAAAAGAGGATATTTACTGATACTAGTTTATTTTAAAAGGAAATGATATATTTACTACAATCTTTACCCAATAATATCTACATAATCTTTTATGGAAAAAAAAAATTGAATATGTATTGATCTAGCTATAAGAACCACTCGACATATGACTCAAAAAATATATTTATTGGTGAAGATGAATTCCGTGAAAGCATTATCAGTGATTTTCATGCTCTTTCTTTTGGTTGTAACTTTTTCATCGGGAGATTTGATAGAAGATGTTTGTCGAACGTCTAGTGACTTCAAAGTTTGCATCGATGCTCTTAGAGCGGACCCTAAGAGCTCTTCTGCTGCTGATAAAAAAGGTTTGGTACATATTCTACTTCAACAATGTTTAACAAAGGCAAAAAGTATTTACAATGAAATTGTAAGTCTATTAGAGGAAGCAAAAGAACATGTTCTCATACAATGCCTTCAAGTTTGTAAGGAAAATTATGATAGTTCGATAGATGACGCTGAAACAGCAATTAAAGATTTTGATGCAAATGACTTTCCTGGGGCTAGGAGTGCTGTTTCTGGTGTTGTGAGTGCTCCTGACACTTGTGAAGAAACATTTAAAGAATCTTTGAAGATATCTCCAATAAAATCAAAAGATGATCATTTTATGAATTTTATAAATCTAACCGCGAGTTTGATAAACCAATTCGGAAATTAATATGTAATCAACATTCTCATTTAATTTATAACTTGTTGTCCTAAGTCATTATGATTTATGCCGAGGTTTATTTGGCCCCTCTTTTTTTTTTTGGTTTTGTTACCTACTTACCTTCACATTCATTTTTATGCTAATTATAATCTTCTTATTTTTATAGGACGATACACACACATATATGTTCTTGATTGATTTCCAAAAATTCCTTCAAAAAGTCAGACATCCGGATAAATAAGATTCATCTGGATACATAACTTGTTGTGCTTAATAAAAAATCTAAACGTAAAATTAATTTCCAGTCTCACGAATCACGCAAAACAAATTGATATCAATTTATTCCAAATCGTAACAGCTTTAGAGAATTCAAAATTCAAATTTTCTTCTTCTCCATCTACCCAAATCATAGCAGATCCAAATAAACGAGCACAATTGCTGATACATGATGAATATATGGTAAATAAAGATGTGTATATGTTTAATTTTTTCTTATAATAATCCATTCAGCCCTTATTACTTAAAAAATCCAAAATATCAGCCAAATCCACGGCCCATTCATTTATTTTGGTTTTATAAGCCCGTGACTCTTTTGTTTTGATTGATAAATTACTGCTATAATGCATAAAATGAACTATACACGTGACAGTCATTTTTAAGTTTAAGCTATGTTCCTCTTGTTCATCCTAAGAGTCATTCTAACTAGATTATTTGGTGTCCTGCACATTTTGACACAATAAGTTTCTGTAAATATGTACCTTTTTATGATTTAATGGTCAGATGATTAGTTGGACAATGGCAACAATAAATTACTTGAAGACAGAATTTAATAGTAGATAATCAATTCATTTGATAAAAAAAAAGATACGTACATAGTAGTACTGTTTTTATAATCTGATAATAACTACTAGAAATACAATACTACTTATTGTTGTTCAAGATAAATCTAGGTAATGAGGGATGTTGACGGGAAACCACTGGTCACCATTTATAAAGTTCCTAACCGTGAATTTTGATGCAATATCTGGATCACTAGTGACGGATGCCCATGTCACACGTCCCTTTGTAACAGATTTATTTGCCGATTCAATCCATCCTCTAGGATCTATCAAGTTACCGATGTAACTTTCCATAATCACAGTCCTAGAAAATATTCCCATGGCCGACCTAAATACGTAGTGACATTGTCCGATTTCTCCAAATCGAAGGTAGCCTTTATAGTGCAATTTTGAAGCACTGTTCCGCTTTTTAAGGCCTCAAAATCTCTTTTCTGCGCTGTGATTGTCTTATATTGCTTCGCATTGGAGTGCGTCCTTCAATCAAGCAATTTTGGAACAGGGCCATCGCATCACCGCATATAAAATCTATCGTGCCATAAATTTCACAATCTCGGTAGAATTGACGTTGCTTTTTCGCATACAAAGTGTCTTGATACCCATCGAATCGACATTTATAAAAGGACACCGAATCTGTTTCAACTCTTAATGCCACTGCCTGATGCTTTATGGGTCCGGCATTATTCCTAAAAGTTAAGTCTTGGGCTGTGAAGCCATTGCCAAGAACCCCTGCAAATTAAATTATAAGAAACAATTATAATTCATCAAAACTAATAAAATTCATTTATATAGAGAGAGACGGACTTACCCACGGTTGCGGTGTCATAGGTTTGGTTACCGTCGACAAAACTTCTATTACCTGTTATTATCGTAGTGTCCATCCCTTCTCCGATCAGGAATATATTAGTCTTTTTTTTATCAACTCTAATATATTCCTGATACGTGCCTTTCTTAATTTTTATAAAGAATGGCTTGACACTGTGATCAGGGGCCGCCAATATTGCTCCAGCAATTGTGTTGAAATTTTCGATTCCATCTTTAGAAACAACCGCGTTATAAGGTGTTTCCGTTATCAGTTGGCTTTGAACACATACAACGATAGTTGTAGCGACTAACAACGTCATTACATTCCCTGCATGAAATTTTTTTTAAAATCTAATGAGTTTATGAACAAGAATTACAACTAAATTCTAGAGATATGGAAGAAGGATACCGTAAAAACTATCCGTGAAGGCCATTGCAAAGTTGATGAACAGGCAGCAGCTCTTCTTGGTAGTGGAAGAGTTTTACTCTTTCTTAATATTGTAGTATTGTCCAAGGTTAACCATCCCCCTCCTTTATATTGTAGTAAACTTTTACTCTTTCTTGCACGTTTAAATTTTTGCATACATTTGTAAAATGTCATTTTTAAAGGCTACATTATTGGATAAGTAAATGTCATCTTCATTTCATTGAATTTTTCTACCATTTAAACAATTACTTACCTAGGTAATATGTAATTGTTGTAACATTTTAATCCTTAGCTTAGTTATGGTATTGCTTTCTTCTTATTATCTTTTCTTATTTGGAGGGAATCAGTTTGTGACTTTTATGAAATTTTCATTTTGTGAAAATACAATTTTGTATTTTCTTCATTTCTTTTTAAATGATATATTAGCTTTTGTAATATCCTCCAAAATAATTGACTTTTTTATGATATCAAGAAGGTATTATTTTTTATTTTTTTTTCAAAGTTAATCTTTACCTAAAATGCACAAGAAATTTGTAAGAAGCTAGATGGAGTAGGGAAAAAGGGGAAGGAATTACATGTTATAAATGACAACAAAGCGTAAAGTAAAGCAGGTTAAGATTAGTCTTTCCTTTTGTTTTCGCCTTCGATTTATCATCTTGTAATCGTTTCGTATTTAAATTTCTATATTTTGAATTCTTTAATAATTTTTTTTGTCTCCGTCACTAATGAGGATCGCTCGATGCGCCAAAGTAACTATAAAATTAAATTGGGATTGGACATTTTATTGGTGGATCTTTGCCTATAAGTCATATTGACCTTTAAATAGCTGATCACGGATAAAAAAGTCTAATTTTTTTTTTAGTACAATTCCATAATCTTTCTTCTTTCTCAGACGGGTTTCTTAGATGTTAAGCACCCTACAATCTTAGAATTATGGGTTCGAGTCATAAAAGAAGTAAAATGATAGTAATGTGTTAATACTTGTGTCCATTAAACTTGTAATAACATTGTTTTCATTTCACTCTATATTTATAATTGAACTCGTTGCTTTTTTAACCCCTCTTGTCTATACGATTTATTAATTTACTCCATAACTTTTCATCTTTTTACAGTATAACTCTTTATATTAATAATAATAAGAAACTCTTTACTTGCACGTTATTTTTAAATTTTACCCATCTGAGAATTGAGTGGTTGGATAACGCAAAAAATAGATTAGTTGAAGAGCAAATGTCCAAGCAAAGTACAAGTTGGAGTTACTCGATATATGTTCCCCTATAAATAGTATTTTTTCTAAAGAATAAGAATACATATATATTAGTAAAAGTCTAGCATGAACACTTCAAATTTATTTGACCTATATATAGGTGAATTATTATCATCATACCTTAAAAAGGGTCTATTATATTGTTGATAGTCACAATCATGTGACACAACTTTGATACAAAAGTTGGTGAAAAAATTCATGATTTCCAAGTGAAAATGACAAAGGATATATATATATATATATATATTAAAGTTCTTATTCAGAAAGAATATTTAGACCGTACGGTTTAGACTTGAGTAGACAGTAATTTGATGACGTTCGGAAAAAAAAACTCTTATAAGTAGTATTTTCGCTAAAGAATAAGTGCATAATTTTAATTTAAACAGAAATGTAGATACACTACATTGATTTTGCATAAAATTTAAACTGAAGGTACTAATATATAATTTACATTTATCTACAATTTTATGTATAAAACATTGGTGCTATAGTTATTGCGCAATTCTATTACTTGTTCAATCCTACGAAGCTTGTTTCATGTTTATCAACGTCTTCTCTTATCTATCTAATAATAATAATTGGTAAACTTAGAATAGTAAGTGGATAATATTTTATTATATTATATAGTTTCAACTTCCAATTTCTAATTAATTTGTATAACGTTACTGAGGAATTGAAAGCTCAAATTGAACTTCGGACACGATAACAGTGAAGATTTAATTAATTTGTTACTTGTTGCTTTCAATTACCTCAATTGACCCTATTGCTAGTGGAGTGTCTAAATAACACTCAATCCCAAATACTAAATAAAACACTAATAACATTGTTATATCTATATAAAATCACCTAATATGCATTTGTTTCTAGCCATGAAGAAAACTATTATTGGTCACATGAAAGTAAAATGTCAAAATGGGCTAAAGAAAACTATTGGTCACATGAAAATTAAAATACCAAAATTGCAAGGGCGGAAACAATGATAAAATGGCCTCTTTTCTTTTGTACAACTAGGTTTAAATAATTCTTTAGGTATCATTTAAGCAATTTTGATCATTTAAGGAGTTGATTCGGATAATATGAAGGTAAGAAGATTGTTTCTAATAGACCTTTGACTCAAGTTGAAAATAACAAAATCATTTTAAAAATGAAAAAAAAATTTGAAGTGGAAGGCCATATAGAATAAAATGGAGAAAATAGTAGTAGTAATAATCAATAATATGATAATCAAAGCAAATTAGACCACAACAATAATAAAATCGAAGATAACAGAAAAATAATAGTAAATATATATCCCTCCATATCATATCCTCCCCCCCCCCCGCCCCCCGCGCGTTTCCCCCTCCTTTTAATCGTCTTTTTTCTGCTTAGCTACTAAATACTACTACAAATTTAGCATGGCTAGCTAGGAGCACCACCAGCTGCATCAACTTCGTCATAAAACTATCTAAAGTGTTATTTACTAAAACAATATAAAATATGAGATAAGGGTGATGGTCCTTAATTGTCGAAACATTATCATTGAATGATGATCTATAGGTGTACTATTCATAGTATATTAAACCATAAAATTGACAATTTTATTTCTTAATTTCTGACATTGTACATAATATTCTTGAGAAATAGTAAGTATAGTGATTTAACTATAATTATTCTAACTTTAAATAGATCGATGATCACATAATTATGACATCATACATCACTAATCGATCGAAAGATGGAATTTTCAGTAGTGATTTTTGTGTTACTAGGGTGAAAGTTTTGCAATTTTTCAGTTAGAAAACTTAATTATGTTACTTTAGTAAAAAGACTTCATAGATTGTACTAGTTGAAATAATTTGATCTATGATGGTTTTGAAATTTAAGACAAAATATATCTAATTTAGTAATATTGGAAATTAGTAAAAAAAAAGAATGTCATTTTTATGCTCCTTCCCTAGAAAGCCAAATGTCATTTTCATTTACATCAAACCCAATAAAACTGGGATCGATAGGACCCGGTAACCCAAGCCGATATCCAGTCCAGACACGGAGCGGCCACATTCTGTAATTAGTGAATCGGCCCGATTGCCCGACCCAATGCCACCCTTAAATTAATACACCAAATACATCTTCTTTTACCTTGAATTTTTGCTTATTATTCTTTTCATCTCAATTTGTGTGACACTAATTGACTTTCGTACAAAATTTATGAAAAAAAAAAAAAATTGACATTTGAGGTTCGAAATATTCATGGACCATTTGTATGGCTATAAATGATTTCTTTAAGAAGTAAAAAGAAAATTTTAAAGTTAAATATTAAAATGTTAAATTGTGATCAGGAACGGATCGACCTTATAACAAGGGGCGTCACCAACACTGCGTCATCAATTATTATTTTTGTACTATATATATAAATAAATAATCTGAAAAAACAATACATGATTACTACTAAAATAAATCATAAATTCATGAAAAGATATCCAATCTTGGTCCGTTGGTTCGGCGCATGGCATGTGCGATTAAACAATCCAAGTGAGCTATAATTGCATTGTAAGAATTCAATTGAACGTTCACATTTTTCTTTTCATCTTTTTAGTTCTAGTTGGAATTTCTTGAATTTATTCATTATTTTCTTATGAATTTAATTTCATGAAAACTTATCGTGGAGAATTGTAGCGTATTAGTTTACTTAATTTATGTTTTATTAGTAAGTTTTAAGTAGTTTTTATTAATATAATATTATTATATATTTTTACATGTCG
>JAJONR010000020.1:0-106841 GCA_029582245.1 Solanum etuberosum
GACCTGGGACGTAATTTTTTTTAAATTCAAAGAGGACTTTATTAATATAAAAAAACAAATAGAAAACATCTCATTGACGCCATGATTCAGCACATAGGGAGACTTCTTCAACTTGATGAGTGAGCATCTTAGCTGTGATAGAGATGCATGATGAAAACGACCACTCACAAATCACTCTATGGAAAGAATCTTTTGGACATCCATTTCAGCTCATACCAATTTTAGAGCATCTTCCTCCGTATATTATCGATCTTACATGGGATGAGCTCTGACGAAGCTGATACCACCATATATGATTTCAGATCTAGAGTGGTAAGTACCCTTATATCAATCTCATAACATAAATGAACATACTAAACACTTTACAGAGCCTTGTTGTTGCAGTGTAGTATCCTTGTCCTTAATTTGTTCCCTTGTTGATGTTCATGTCATAGCCCTGCGAATCAGCTTGTATTATGTGCATCTGTAGCAAAGCTCATGTTTTATATCTTTTTTATTTTCAAATTAGAAATTTGATTCTTTTTCAATTGAATGATGGATTGTGCTTGTTTTTGTAACTCCTGTACGTGAAAATATCTTTTTGTATCTATACCTGCAAAATTAATAGTATTGTTAGTTAAAAAGTCAGTTAGTTTATTCCTTTCTCTGAATGTATGAATCACCTTCACATTCCTACTATGCATTGAATCCTTTATGCTTTTCACATCCACAACAACAATTCAAGGAACTTCGCAAACCCCATACAGGATTTTCTTAGTAATCAATGAATCATTTTTTATAGTTAATGGTAGATAACCCCATTGAACACAATACTCCAGACCCTATTTCACTTCTTTGATTTCAGCTTCAATTGCTGAAACTTTCCCTATTTCTTTGCTTCAGCATATACTAGATCACTTTCATCATTCCTAATACAAAATGTCAGTGCACTATGAATGGAATTTTTTTTGGTACACCCATCAGTATTGCATTTTAAACTCCCCAAGAAAGGGTATTTCCAACTCACCAACTGGCAACAGTTTAAAGGAGTATACTCTTCCTAATGTTTAATAATCAGTGGCCAAGTATTAAGTATTTCATTAAGCCATGAATATTTGGCTTTAACCAACAAGTCAATCATTATATTCACACGTAGTATCAAAGCATGTTTAGAAATAGAACTGACAAGTGAATCATTCTATTCACACATAGTATCGAAACATGTTTATACATGGAACCACCATTTCTAATAACATTTCCTTTCTTCCAAATAGTTCAAATAATGAAAGCTCGGACTGCCGTAAACAAGGATTTTAAGTTTGAGCAACAAGAAATACTTTACCATGAATCAATGACTTGTTTAAGCTGTATTTTTTTTTTTTTTGTATTCCAACAACTTATGCAAACAGTTTCCACACTCTCTTGCACATACAACAATGAATAAAAAGATGATCAACAGTTTCTGGTACTCTAGTATCACAACAACAACATTCAACTTCATTAGTGATCTTCATTCTTACTAGAACCTCCGCTATAGGTATCTTTATATTCCACAACCTCTGCATATAAAAGAAATTTTGAAAGGAATTCCTTTCTCCCAGAGTAGCATAATGTCCTCCTTCCTCTCTTGTGTATGTCTAACTAGTTCCTAGGCACTACCAACTATAAATTTACCATTTCAGTAGGCATTCGCCAAGCTTTATCTCTCTCATCTAATATTTTCCATCTTCCCTCAGCTTGTTGAATATCAGAACACACCTCCTCTAAAAAATTATCATGTAGCCTGTCAATATTTCAACCCTCATCATCAATAAGCTGATGTACCTCTTCGAAGTGTTCCTGAACTTGATCAATATGAAGATGAAAATAAGAGCACCTAGTTGAGTCCAGTTTTCCAATTAAACACTGACTTGTCCATCTCTAGGTTCTCATCAAATTTCCTGATCAAAAAAGTTCCTAGCTATTTACATCACTTTCCAGACTTTGGAACCCCCTCTCCATTCCACTATCTGAGGACTATGTCTCTTGGAATACTTTTTCCACATAAAAGAACCGAAGAGTATTACAATTCCTGAAATTTCACCATAAGTTAGAAAATAAAGCCTTGGAAATATTAAGCAGGGATTTAAAACCCAAATCACCTTCTACTTTAGCAAGACAAATATTATTCCATGAAATCCAATGCTTAGCTCTGCCATCTTCGTTGAAATTCCACAAGAACTGTGTAAAGATTTTTTGAATATCATGTATAATACATTTTTAAGGACTCATAACTGATACCAGGTATATGGGGACGCTTTGAAGTATATAGATAATTAACACTGCCTTACCTCCAAAAGAGAGTAACTTCCTTTTCCAAATCTGTAGTTTGTTCTGAATTTTTTTATGAGAACCTTCTTTTTTTTTTATCATGTCCAATAGGATATCCTAAATTCTTCATGGGAAAATTGCCTCTCAGAAAATCAGTAACATTCTCCACTTCTTGAAACGCAGAATGAGCAGTCTTACTAAAAATATAAAGGAAAATATTTCCTTTATTTATCAGTTGACCATACTATGATTCAAAAAGAGTAAGATTTTTCATTATTAATCGTAGAGATCTTTTATCAGCATTAGCAAAAATGATAGTATTATCTGCATAGGTCAGATGATTGATTTGGTCACTCCACTTAGGTAATTCATAACTCTTAAAATCATAATTATAAAATAAGTGATCCAGTTAAAATAAATAAAGCAGAAGATAGAGGGTCCTCTTGCTTTACCCCTCTAGTAGAGTGAAAAAACTCATGTGCTTGGCTATTCACTAATACAAAGTACTAGTTATTAGCCACTAATCTCCACACCATGTCCATCCATATTACTTCAAAACCAATCTTTTCTGAGACATTCATAAAAAATATTCAATTAACTCTATCATTTTCCTTGGCTATATCTAATTTAATCACCACATTAGCATGTTTACCTCTTTTTCTGATATCAGTAATAATTTCTTGGGCCAGTAATACATTTTCAGTAATAAACCTGCTTTGAACAAATCCAGACTATTGAGGAGAGATTAAAGAAGGTAGCAACTCTCCTAATCTGTCATGAATTAGTCTAGAAATAACTTGGTTAATAAAATTACACAAACTAATTGGTCTAAAATAAGAAAAGGATTGAATGATATCGTTTTCTGATAACAGGATCAAATTTGTATGAGTAATAGACTTTGATAATGTAGAACCTTGAAAAAGGCATGCACCACCTTAATAACATCAGAAGCTACAATACTCCAACATTTCTGGTAGAAACAACCTGTAAATCCACCAGATCCACAGAAACTGTCAACATTAAATTCAAAACCTTCCTTCTTGATCTCCTCTTCCCAGGCATCTCACACGGCCTGTCATTTTCTTATTGAGAGATTTGAGGCTTAATATTCTGCAATAATGGCAAATCCTTAAAGTTATTACCACCAGTAAATTGATTTGTAAAAATATCAACAGCTTCAGCTGCAACTTCATCATCTCCTTTTTCCCACTCCCCATTAGATGTAAGAATTCTTTTCACAGTCAGTCTCTTTCTTCTGACTTTTACTAAATAGTGAAAAAATTTAGTATTCCTATCTTCCTCTTCAAATTATTGAGTACTAGCCTTCTATCTCCTGTACTCTTCTTCATAGTGAAGGTAGAGTTTCAATTCAATATAGGCTTTTGGTAGAATGGTTCTATTGGTAGGGGAGGAGTGATTTCAAACAACTCTTCTTTCACTTTCACTATTTCTTCTCTTATAGCAAGTTGTTTAAAAATGTCACCAAATTTTTCTTTGCTCCATTTGGATAAAGGCAGCTTAACTCTCTTCTGCTTGACCTTTAGATGTATAAAGACATCACCTTTGTTTTCAGCAACTCATTTCTGCTGAACCACATCCATAAATCCCTCTTCTTCAGTCTAAAATTTTTAAAAATTAAAATTTTGACATTAGAGATATTACTAGAACCACCAAAAAGTAATAAAGGAGCATGGTCTAATCCACTCCTAGCCAAATGCTGAATTTCAATGTTCCCATAAATATCCAGTAAAAGTTGATTAACTACAACCATGTGAAGCCTCTTAAAAATGCATTCTTTATAGACTCTACCATTCCACCAGGTAAATGGACTACCAGAAAATTTCACATCAGCCAAATCATAAGAGTTTATACAAACTGTAAAATCCTCATATTCTTAAGGATGCATATGAAGACCTCCAATTTTCTCATCTTCACTCAGTATCACATTAAAGTCACCTCCTACCATCCATGGTAACGAAAAATTATGACCGATAGAATACAAATCATCTCATAGTCTTAATCTCTCATTAGTAGTGTATTTAGTTGTCATGACCCGGAGTCGTGACACGGTACTCGAAACCACGAGTGGCCCCAAGCTAACCCTTGTCATAACATATCAAAGCATATCATATGAAACTAATGTGGAAGCTAAAACATATGCTTAATACGTCTTAGTAAGGAAATCAACAAATCCATGATGACTAAATAACTAATGTCTAAAATAAGCCTCTAACATTTAAATCAAAGGAAATAAATCTAACGGGACATGTCCCCCAGTTACTCAAGCCAAATAACCAAAAAACTTCTAAACTTTGACTAACAACTAATCTAAGAAGTCCCCGAATGAGGAGGACTCACCATCTGCTGGCTGGAACTAGTGCAACCTCAGTAGCCGTGAGTCTGAGTACGGGTGCTAAAATCTACATCATAAAAGGAGGCAACGCAAAGCAAAGTATGCGTCAGTACGTGGAATGTACTGAGTAAGTAAGGAATACTAGCATAATCGTAAAATTTCATAACGAGGATAGTAAAATAAGGTTTCCAAAATCATATGCATAGTGAAAGAACTAAAGAGAAAATAGTTGGAGTTCATGACCAAGTATCATAAAAATCTCTTTTCAAAGGTACATATACATATAGTTGAGTCTTCTCAATAGTCCTGAATAATCGTCTACATAAAATAGCATACTTAAAATGAACCATATAAACTTAAAACATGTCATGAAATTTGCATAATTCAGAAGTTTCTTATAACCGACATATACCATGTGAGCTCATGATGTCCAACAGCTAACCCAGTTGGGAGAGCTGCCCTATACCTTGCCAGAGTATAAGACCATATCATATCTTTGTGGATCCACTAATCTAAGCATCTCAAGGAGAGAAGGTCAACCGACAAAGCGGTGAAACATAATCCTACGTTGGCGCGTAGTTACGAGACTTGGATTTTCTAAACCCGTATCCTCTCGGTAATAAATAGTCCTCCAAAAAAACATATATTCATATAATGTTCATTGGTATGAAAACCACTTATCATCTTGAATCATATCTGAGACTAAGCTCAAAAGTCATATCTTAAAATAACATGTATTTAGGTTATAATTCATATCATGCTTATTTTCATGCTTCAAATTTATAAGGGTTTGAATGTCCATAAAAATCATGCTAAATCAGTACCATAAGGTTTCAAAATCAAAGTGAAACAATGAAAAACATAGCTTATTAAAGAAAGATCATAATTTCATAAAAACCCTAGTTTTACTTCTAATAATCTTGTGAAATTATTGAGAATCAAATACTTTAAGCATAAGAATGAAAGGAATACTCTCATTGAAGCCTTACATACCTTAGTAGGGAAGTTTAATGGAGAATCTTGAATGCAAAACCCTAGTCTTGATGTTTCTTGAAGTTCTTGAGCGTAGAATTTTAGGAGTGAAAGAGAGGATTTAATTATGAAAAAACTAATTTTCTACGCGTTTAGGGCTATTTAGATGACCCCCTGATGGTTTTTAGGACAAAAATACCCTTAAAATAAATAAATAAAAAGAGCTGGAAGTTGGGATTTTATTCCAGCAAACAGTGAGGTCCGTATTCACTCTGTAACGTGGAGCCATCGCGAAGCTGCTGCCAGGCAAGAGCGTCTCTAGTAAATAAGTCATAACGTTTTACTCAAAACTTGGATTAATGCAAAATTGGCGGCGTTGGAAATAGGACTTATAGATCGTTAATTTTATTGGTTATGGGTTACCTAACACTTCATATTCTAAGAGATATAGTCATTTGCAGTTGACCCTTATATGGACTCATGCAAAAACATAGCCGATAGAAATGCTTTGAATTTGGCTTGTTGTTAGAGGTCCCTAATGACCCTAAATAACTTTTGATACACTTTCTACATTTGGTAAGGAACCTTAAAATACATGAACAAGTAGGATATCACTCGGTTCAAGTTTATATACTTACGACGAACGATGTAGATTTTAAGAGTAGAGTTGCGAGGTGTTACAATATCTCCCCTTTAGGATCATTCGTCTTCGAATGAAAATCAAAGATAGAGTAGACTTGTGAATAGAGTGAAAAATAATTATTTGTAATATTTGAGCTTTATATAATAGTATAAACTGAATTTACCAACAATAGGGGTCTTGCAATCAACAATAAGGAATTTACAATCATGAGCTAAGAGCATAAGAACTAGCATAGGCCGGAACAACATAAAAAAGGTGGTGGACTTAGCCTCCATTGGCCTCTGTAAGACTTGAAAAGGAACTCTTATAACATTCAAGGGAAGGAATCATATTCATTATATATGTGAGACACCGTGATAATGCTCAACTACACTTCATCCAATTCTAAGTGTTGGCGATCGCAATCTAGTATAATCCCAACAAAGAGTTGGGGTCGATCCCACAGGGAGTGATACAGTAGAGAATTCAATTACGAAGTGAAAGACATGTTCTAATCAATTGTAGGAATAAAATTTATCGAAACAATTACAGTAAATTGTAGGGGTTGACAACTAGTGTCAAATGGGGAGGGGGATTAGATTTCTCAACTAATAACTACGAAAACAGGAGAGTATTCAAGTAGAGAGGGATCCTTGGGGATGTGATCTATTAAAAGCCAATTTCTCTATACGGGTGATTATTAAATACTGAAAATAGCAGAATCTTAGTGGGTAGGCTAGACTTTAGATGTAATAGCCATCTCTCGATGAACTATCACGATTCAAGCGAGTTCTCTCGTACCTCGCCAAGCATAACAAATATGAATAGCCCAAAACCTCAATTAATCTACTCTCTCGAGCTAGGTTGATAGGATAGAATTTAAGACTCACTTTCTCAAGCTCAATCCACAATAACCCAATCAATACAATCATCAGATGATAACCTTAATTCTAAAACCTCTTACTCAAGCAAGTATAGAATAATAGGCAAGAACTGCATTTGCAACTACAATTCATGAATTAAAACTCAAATCAATCGAACCCACTTCAAATCAGCAATTACTAACACCCATAAGCTAATCGAGACAATTAATCAAATAATCACACCCCCAAGAATAGGGGTTTTAGCCACACATTATAAAAAGAAGGAAAATATTACCAACTATGTTCTCCATCAGTTGGGTAACAATTTGCAAGTCTAAAAATGCTTCAAAGCAACTAAAAATCAAAACCCAACTTAAAATTCAACTCAAAAACTCTAAGAACAGTGTTTGGGATCAAAAACTCAATGTAAGAACTCTCAAACACTCAAAACAGTCGCTCAAAATTTCAGAACTTTGGAACTCTTTTAAAAGTTCACATTTATACTCTTCCAGATTTTCAGCTTTTTGACCGATCGGTGGAATTAGTCGAGCATTGTCGGCCAGGTCAGTGATGCACCAAGTGTCCCTCTCCATCGCCTTCTAGACTTGCCTCTTCACCATTAAACTTTTGTAACTTTATGCGATCATGGTCCTTATCGCCGATCCATTCGACGGTTCACCGAGATGCCATTTCCATCACCGAGTTGGCTTTCCCCAGGGCTGGCACGCTGTAATGTTTGGCGAGCTGAAGTACCACTCGGCGAGTCGCCGAGTGGTCTTGGCGATTGTCAGCTTTCCTTATCTTCAGCTTTTTTTCAGCTTTTCCGCTTCGTTTTGCCAGGTAATGTCCTTGTCTTGCTCTTTGCCTTCATAGCTGCGAATTAGCACTTAAAAATTAGTTTTGAGCATAAAATAGACATTTGAAGAGACTTAAACTATGAATATTAAGCTCTAAATGAGTCGAAATCTCACACTCATCAACACCCCAAACTTAAACTTTTCCTTGTCCTCAAGTAAAAGACAAGATCAATCAGTTCAACAAGGATGTCTACAACTAGTGCTACTCACGACTTAACATGAATGCACACAAGAGGTTCAAAATACTCACGAAATGTTCAATTGTGCACTCTAAGTTTTAAACTGTGACTAGCCATTATCAAATAGAACTCAAGCTCATAATGCTTGCTTCAAATGCAAGTTCAAGCTCAACAAAAGCATTCAAATGCCCTCACACAAAGAATGATTCCATGCTCACACAAAATTAATCAAATTTCCAGAACTTTGGAATCAAGGCAACTTTCACACTCTCAAAGACAAACACATGCATGACTCTATCCATAGGCTTGCCCATATTTTTCAACCGACATGACTTTCAGCTAACTCAAGATCAAAAAGGTCTTTCAAGGCTTGTAACGGGGCTGAGGGTAAAGGTATAATTATTTTGGCGTAGTGACTTCTACCTTCATGAAGCATGACCTGTATTTCACTTTTTATCCTTCTCTTTCACATTTTATGATTTTCACAATCCACCCTTTGCTCTTTTAAGCATGATTCATTGGACACCCCATGTATTTTATCCATTTCACAAACTTTGTTTCAATATTCTCTTTTTTTTCAATCTTTTTCTTCTTTTTTGTTTCTCTTTTTTTTTTCTTGTTTCTTTGATATATGGAGGGGTTCCATCTTTTTCAACACAATCCATCAAGGGCAGATTTTTACAAACTTCTTGACTATTTCCCTTTTTCACCACATCCTAAGTTGGCTATTCAAATGAATCAGTGCTTCATGAAGGTTATAAGTGATAGGACAAAGAGGCCAAAGTTGTTCATGTTTCATCCAAAGAAAAGGGTAGGCTCAAATGGTGCCAACCTAGGTTCACACTCTCACAAGGTGGTCACAAAGAGGAATAACAGCAATTTTGGTTCACTCTTCACAAATTGTGCCTAAGATCATCACACATGGCATTCAACACAATCATCAAACAAGACTCTACAATTTTTAGCTTGCGTGAAATGATCATCAAAAGAGGTCAACTCAACAACCGGCTTAGTCACAATGAGATGCTAGGAGTTCACATATGAATAATGCAACTCAATTTTCCTCATTGGAGCCGCACACACATGTCTTTCAATCAAGAGTACTATTCAACTCATCGGTATTGATCGCAATCGACACTCAAATTTGTAAGAGAACAACCACATTCACAAACATCAAGAGGAGGCAATTTGTAAATTGGGTCAAAACCAACATTAACATTAAAACCAATGGATCAAAAATAAATATATACCAACAAAATCCAGCATTCACACAAACAATCACACAAAATACATAATATCCATAAAATATCCCAAAAGAGGTAGGTATGAATATACCTCACCCCACCAAACTAGACTAGCAATTGTCTTCAAATGTAAAGAAAATAATACAGTCTAAACAAGAAACTGAAAAAGAGTCAAAGTTCCCCTGTCAGGCTAATCCTGGGGTGAACTCTGCATGTCTGTGACTCCCTTAGTCTGGGCATCAGTGCCTGGCTCCACATCATCCTTCGCTCCACTAGAGCCCACCATAGATGTGTCCCTCAGAGATGCATCCACAACTGTCTGTACCATCTCCCCCTCGAGGTCCTCTAAGTACTCATATACAACTGCATCTCGAACACCAAGCTCCTCCTCATCAGTCTTGGGAGTCTCAGACTCAACATCATCATCAGCCCTAGCAACATCTCCGGTCGTAGTAACCGGAGGGATCTCAGAACTTGTTGGAAAATCTGTGCTCGGAACCTCAGGGAGTTCCACTGTGCCGAATAACATCGTAAGATATGTGGATTTAAGCTCATCCACATCATGTCTCAACCCAACATTATCAGCCTACAAGGCCGTCATATCCTCAGACACTCCTTTACCCTGCTCACAAGCCTCCACTCTCACAGTGAGGGCATCTACCGCCAATCCATGTGCATCAATAATCTCTCGGTACTCTCTTAACTCAGCCCTGATAGGAGATAAGACAGCAACAATCACCCTCTCAATCAGCCCAGGTATAACAGCCTCTACTCGGGAGGCACGAACATCAGCAGACTGGGTGAGATGGACCATCTTAAACAATATGGTTAGGGTCAACGGAGGTCGGGAAGCAACATAAGCAGTAGTAGAGGGGGAGCAGTAGAAGAACTAGATAGTACAGAAGTTGAAGTGCTCGGGGGTACTTGTAGGATTACCGACCTGAGTAGAAAGGATTGCCTCTGTCGGCAACATCTCCACATTAACCATCGGGGAAGCATCCACCGGTGAAACTCTCTTATTCTCAGCCTCATCTCTCGTGTATTTGGCTTCTATCCTCTGGATGTCAGTAGAAGAAGTGGGAGTCACTTCCATATCCATCTTCATAATCAAAGGTACCCGGGCAAGCATACACAACTTCGTGATCAACACCGGAAAGGGAGAGAAGTCTGACTCTTCTTGGCCCTCGTGGCCATCTCCTACTCAATAATCAGACCGAGATTTAGTCTCTTCGAGTCCATGATACAGCCCAACAATGCAATCTTCAGATGCCTGAGAATAGACTCATTCTGTGCTAGCATCAAGGTGCTGCTGATGAACCCGAACCAATAACTGGCAGCCACGTTAAGATCCGTCTTCACTATAGGGACACCTGCCTCAATCCACCGCGGTGTGATGTCGAAAATCAATGGTGCTAACCAACCCTTCAAGTCATCGAGGGTCTTCTTCTGTACTTTATCCATAAAGAAGTGGTTGATAATAATTGTGCACCCTAGAACCTCATTGATATGGGTGCTGCTGCATTTAACCTTTCGACCCCGCACCACTACATGGTCTACCGGCTTCAACGAACTGGCCTTCTTCTTCCCTTTAGGCACTAGCTTGCCATACTCCGCATAGAATTCCAAGACCCAGAAAGGAATGTAGGAGCCTCGGGGCTTGGTGAAGAACTCAACTTTGTGGAACTTGATAGTGTTCCACACCTCCGGATACCTGTCTACTACTCCGTCTGTAGACAATCGCTTTTCCTCAAGAAAGTCCTCAAACCCTCGGCCTTCAGTCTATTCAACGACCGGGGTAGGGGTGCCTAAACTGTTGGTACCGTAGGTACCTGCTCGAAAATCTGAGCCGGGGGTGGAGGAGGTGTAGGAGGCACTGGGATCCTGGATGGATGATGCAATGATTTGGGGCGTAGCTCTGTTCTCCTAGTCTGGAGGGTCTGATCATCCTCCTACTAAAAAATGGAGATTGGTGATCTGTCCTCCGAGTTCCCCTCACCGTCTGACTCTGATGTGGTGAGGTGGGTGTCATAGACACCCATACTGTCAGAGCTCTCCTCAGCCGGACTCGGCTGTACGGGCCCCTTCCCTTTTCCTTTTCCCCCTGTTGGAGGAAGTTTATCCTGAGTATTATGGGAGGGTGCAACACCCTCGTTGATCACAATACCCCTTGCACGCTTTCAGGGTGGTTGATTTCTACCTGCAACCTTAGGTCTTGCCATATCTGCAAAACGACATCAAACAGACCAATACATTAGAAACAATTCGAAAAATCATCAACTTTGAAAAATATGCAGGAAAGCTCACCGACCCATTCGGTGAGTCGCCGAACCCATTCGACTAAACAAATCAGGCTCGCCGAATGTTCCAGACCAAAAAATTCTTAGAATTCAACATAATTCGGCGATGTCTAGGGCCTTTCAGTGAATCACCGACACCTTTCGGTGAACTAGAATTGGCTCGCCGAAAGTTACAGAATAATTTCTACAATTTTGGGGCGCAGAAGGGTGATCTAACAGACATTCGGTGAGTCACCGAGTGAACTTGGCGAGCTCAGGTATATCGCCGAATGTTACAGAATCATTTCAACCAATTTGAAGGATAAAAAGGTGATCCAGGGGTCGTTGGGCGAAGTGTCGAACCATTCGGCGAGCTCGACTAAGCTCGTCGAAAGGTCCTACGTGCCAGAATTTGACCACGACCTTAAATTTCTAACCCGCAGCCCATAAAAATAAAATTTAATACCTATTCTATGCAATTTATCCCAGACCCATAACATTAATGACCTCGGGGTACTCACACTTCCCCCGACTTGTCCAAAATTGACCAATCGACGTCGTTTACCCTTAAGAATGACATCACCACTCTATCACTGGGCAAAATCAGGCAATCCGTGCAATTGGGGTTACTAAGAAATCACCCACACCAGACCCAACAAATTTAACAACACAACCCAGAATTTTAATCATGTAAACACACGGGATACAATAGTTATAGGCCAAAATTCGCATAAACGAAGTACAACAAGGGCACATACTAACAACAAACATTCAAACAATTAATATTACACCAACAATTCAACAGGGATACGATCATGCATTTGAAACTATGAAAATTTAAATGAGGGGTTCAGATAAGCAACCTCAAGAGTAGATAAAAAAATTCTAGGCTAGAGAGTCGACAAGCAATAGCACAAAATCTCCCCCCGAGCAATTGATCCCACACAAATCAATGAGAATAGAAATCTAAAATCTAGTTGTGAAAGTGCAAATGTCAGAAAATAGGAAAAGAAAGGAGTGTTTGAATTTAAAAATGGTTTAGGCCTTTTGACCCTTCAGTTCGCGCGCCAGTCGGCGACACTCACTTATGTCGCCAACCATTCGGTGATGCGCCGAATGGTTCTTTTGTCTGCCAAAGTTTACAGAATCTCTAGCCATTTTGTTGGTCCAAAAGGCGATCCAAATCGGGCTCACTGAACTGTTTGGTGAGTCGCCTATTGGTGCCTGGGCTCGCCTTATTGCTCCTTTTCCCAAAATTTTAAATTTTCAAACTGCACATTCATTACCCGTTATTCAAACAACAATAATAAAAGATAAAAACTTGGGTTGCCTCCCTAGAAGCGCCTTATTTAACGTCGTCGCACGACGAAGATACACTTTCACGATTCATTCTTTGGGTTGGCCATGGTATCACTCAGTAATCCTCCTTTTTGTCCTTGGATTCAAATGAGACGAGATTTGGCCCATTTGTGTTTCCAGTTATTTAATGGACATCGAGTGAGAAGTAACCGTCTGGTTCAGAGTTGAAATGTCCTCTTTCATTTCTTTGAGCACTTTGTCTGACCCTTCCAGTTTATTGAGAATGCGTGCAAGCATATCCTCGGTGCGAAAATTTTTCGGGTCAGCCCTTTCCTCTTTCGACTTTTGATGCTCATGGGGAGGTACATATCTCTCTTTGTCACCATCTCTCTCCCTCCAGTTTGTACCACAGTCACACCATTCCCTATCACGATCCTTCCAACCTTCATCACACTCTCTATTCCAACCATGGTTCCCGCATGGCCTTGGATAATTTTGACGGAAACCTCCTCCCCGATTTACTAGAAAGTGTACTTCTTCATTGTACGAAGCTTCAAAGTGTGCATCATCAGGATTTACTCCGCTAAATCCAACCGCATTCACAGATTTAGACCCACTACCCATGAAATGTTTTGACAAAAGATCCAGTTGGGTCATCATTTTAGCTATGTTTTCATCCCGCTCTTGGTCCTTTTCGATTTGTTCCTGTGTCATCCTGAAATTCAAAGGAGACACTTGATCCTCCCTAGTGTACCAAGCACGGTTTATCTTCGTCATCCCATCAAGAAGAGTAGATGCTACTTCAAAAGGTTGCTGCATGATTCCTCCTTGGACAAGCTGGTCAACCACACCTTTGATGACTGAATCTAGACTCCGGTAGAAATATTGTAACAACACGTTGTTCGGGAGTCCATGAGTTGGACATTGGAGTAGCAGCTTCTGAAACCTCAACCATGTCTCATGGATTGGTTTACCATCTAGTCGTTTGAAGCCCTGAATATTATGTATCAATTCCATCATCTTCGAAGGAGGTAAAAATCTAATATAGAACGCCTCAGTAAGCTCTTCCCAAGATGTAATCGAGTCCCTTGGTAGGTCAGCTAACCACTTTGTTGCTTCCCCCATTAAAGAAAAACGGAACAACCAAAGTCAGACTGACTTTGTGAGATGTTCTTGAGCGAAAATGGACCACACACGTCCAAAAAATTCCGAATATGGTCATGGGGATCCTCATGAGCCAGCCCTCCGAATAAACCTTTCATTTGCAATAGCTGCAACATCGTGCTAGTCACATGGAATACTGCATTTCCCACGACCGGAGGTATTCGAATAGCACCTAATTGAGCCTCATTAACATCATTCAAGTTACCGATGTCATCATGATGTCCAAGTTGGATAGCGTTGCTCCCGTTCACACTCATCTCGTCACCCGTTGAAGAGCAGCCAACAAAACACACAAACAAAGTAAGTCGATTCAACTACAAAGAAGATTAGATCACAACTAAACTTTACTAAAAGAATTATAAACAACACTTCCCCGACAGCGGTGCCATTTTCGATAATGCTCAACTACACTTAATCAAATTCTAAGTGTAGGCGATCACAATCTAATATAAACCCAACGAATAGTTGGGGTCGATCCCACAGAGAGTGATACGGTAGAGAATTTAATTACGAAGTGAAAGACGTGTTCTAATCGATTGTAGGAATAGAATTTATCGAAACAATTGCAGTAAATTGTAGGGGTTGAAAATTAATGTCAAATGGGGGGATTAGATTTGTCAACTAATAACTACGAAAACAGGGGAGTATTCAAGTAGAGAGGGATCCTTGGGGATGTGATCGATTAAAAGCCAATTTCGCTATACGGATGATTATTAATTACTGAAAATCGCTGAATCTTAGTGGATAGGCTAGACTTTAGATGTAATAGCCATCTCTCGATCAACTATCACGATTCAAGCGAGTTCTCTCAAACCTGGACAAATATAACAATTATGAATAGCCCAAAACCTCAATTAATCTGCTCTCTCGAGCTAGATTGATAGGATCGAATTTAGACTCACTTTCTCAAGCTGGATCCACAATAACCCAATCACTACAATCATCAATTGATAACCTTAATTCTAAAACCTCTTTCTCAAGCAAGCAAATAATACTAGACAAAAAGTGCATTTGTAACTACAATGCATGAATTAAAACTCAGTTATTAATCGAACCCACTTCAAATCAATAATTAAATCAGTAATTACTAACACCCATAATCTAATTGAGACAGTTAATCACATAATCACACCCCCAAGAATGGGGGTTTTAGCCACACATTATAAAAAGTAGGAAAATATTACCAACTATGTTCTCCATCAGTTGGGTAACAATTCACAAGTCTTCACAATGCTTCAAATCAACTAAAAATCAAAACCTAACTTAAAATTCTACTCAATAACTCTAAGAACAATGTTTGGGATAAAAAACTCTATGTAAGAACTCTCAAACACCCAGAACAGTCGCTCAAAATTTCAAAACTCTGGAACTCTTTTAAAAGTTTACATTTGTACTCTTCCAGGTTTTCAGCTTTTGGACTGATCGGCGGAATTAGTCGAGCATCACCGACCAGGTCGGCGATACGCCAAGTGTCCTTCTCCATCGCCTTCTGGACTTTCCTCTTCACCATTCAACTTCTGTAACTTTAGGCGATCAGTGTCCTTATCACCGATCTATTCGGCGGTTCGCCGAGATGCCATTTCCATCGCCGAGTTGGATTTTCCCTAGGGATGGCACGTTGTAATGTTTGGCGAGCTGAAGTACCACTGGGCAAGTCACCGAGTGGTCTTGGCGATTGTAATCTTTCCTTATCTTCAGCTTTTTTTCAGCTTTTCCGCTCTATTTTACCTGGTAATGTCCTTGCCTTGCTCTTTTACCTTTGTAACTGTGAATTAGACTTAAAGCATGGACTGCATTTCACTTTTTACTCCTTGTCTTTCGCACTTTATGATTTTCACAATCCACCCTATCTTTTTTTTAAGAATGATTCATTGGACACCCCATGTCTTTTATCCATTTCGCAAACTTTGTTTCAACATTCTCTTTCTTTTTCAATCTTTTTCTTCTTTTTCTTTTCTCTTTTTTTTTTATATGGAGGGGTTCCATATTTTTCAACACAATCTATCAAGGGCAGATTTTTACAAATTTCTTGACTTTTCTCCTTTTTCACCACACCCGCCTAAGTTGGCCATTCAAACGAACCAATGCTTCATGAAGGTTATAGGTGATGAGACAAAGAGGTCAACGTTGTTCATGTTTCATCCAAAGAAAAGAGTAGGCTCAAATGGTGCCACGCTAGGTTCACACTCTCACAAGGTAGTCACAAAGAGGTATAATAGTAATTTTTGTTCACTCTTCACAAATTGTGCCTAAGATCATTTCTATCGTTCGCTTACATTAGTCAATTGGACTAACGGGGCAAGTTCTAGGTATTACCAAGCACATATTTCAAGGAAATATCACCACACATGAAATTCAACACAATCATCATACAAGACTCTACAATTTTTAGCTTGCGTGAAACGATCATCTCAAGAAGTCAACTCAACAACCGGCTTAGTCACAATGAAATGCTAGGAGTTCACATATGAATTATGCAACTCAATTTGCCTCATTGGAGCCGCACACACATATCGTTCAATCGAGAGCACTATTCAAGCTATCAGAATTGATCACAACCGGCACTCAAATTGCAAGAGAACAACCATATTCACAAACAGAAAGAAATGGCATCTCAAGGGATCACAAAGCTACAATCACACAGTCTAAAATATCAAGCCATCACAAAAATAGGGTATGAGTTTACTCCCACCCCACCAAACAAACCTACCATTGTTCTCAATGCACAAATAAAAGTAAAGACATAACTAAAATGGAAAGATCACTGAATGAGTGGAGTGACGTAAGAAGAACTCTTCGCTGCATGGCCAATCGCCGAAGGCTGCTTGAGATCGCCGAACTGAAGCTTGCTCGCCAAAATTTCCAGATTGCTGACCCTCTAGTTGAGACCCAAAAGACGGGTGAATGCGGGTTCACCAAACCATTCGGTGATTCACTGAATGGTCTAACAGCTCGTCGAACTTTCTAGAATGGTGGTCCTCTAGTTTGGACCAAAAGGCGTTCTAAATCGAGATCGCCAAATCACTCGGCGGATCACTGAAAGGGTCCTATCATCACGCAATCGCAAGTCCCTGCACATTCAGTAAACATTATTTGAAAACAACTAAAGCTTGGGTTGCCTCCCAAGAAGCGCCTTATTTAACATCGTGGCACGACATGGAAATGCTCTCACGCATCTTCCAAATACACCACTTCAATTATCGATACTTCCTGACATTCCCAAAAATATATCTTTAGACGCTGCCCATTTACTTTGAATGCTGGGCCATCTTTATCTTCAATTTCAATTGCCCCATTTGCAAACACTCGAGTTACTTTGAATGGGCCAAACCACTTCGATTTGAGTTTACCCAGAAAAAGTCTAAAATGAGAATTGTAGAGCAAAACAAAATCAGTCACTCAGAATTCTTGCCGAAGGATTTTAGCGTCATGCCACTTCTTCATTTTCTACTTATAAAGGGCTTAACTTTCATACGCTCTCAAGTGAAAGTCCTCCAATTCATGAAGTTGATTTACTCTCCCTTTCGAAGGTCCTCAAAACATGAGGACTCACCAAGTTTTCAATATACAAAGTAATCTACTAACCACGAGTGGGAGGAAGAAGATCATTGGACCCTACATTATTTGAATAATGTAGGGTCAAGTATGCATTAGTATGCATTATGTACTAAATATGAGGGATATGCATAAACGTAAAACACGATCATAAAGGGACATAAATTAAAGCATGAATGACCAAGCTAAAACATAGTAAAAACCTTTAAAGAAAAATCATAAATCACGAACATGGTTTATTGAAAGCTTCATAAACCTTGAAAGTAGCTTAGTTTATTTTGTGGGATATTTACTATTAACTGACATAGACCATGTGAGATATAACATGGAATCTTGTAACACCTTAGACTCTAGTAGTCTAAGCAAGGGACCTAGTGGGAGGTGCCAAACCTTGATTTGAGTCATGGCACCCTCCACGAAGGACCACACAGATCGTGAAGGGAACCATAACCCGTGGTGGTTCCCGTGGACCCTAGTTGTGGGTGGCCAAGGGAGGCACACCTCTCACGATCATCATGACTCCCCGTGAAGGGCACCACAGCCCGTGGTGGTGCACGTGAAGGGCTAAGTAGTGAGCCCTCCAAGACTGCCTAAAAGGGAGACCCTCTCACGACCCACTTGACAGCTCGTGAAGGCCTTGACGGGCCGTGGAGAGGGTCGTGAGGGAAAAAGAGGTTTAGGGGTAGTTTTCCAAGCCACTGGTGAAAGACCATGACTGCACCACGGCTCGTGGAGCCTATCGTGAAGGTGGTTCAGTCGACTGTAAGGTAGAGGCTTTTGGGTCTTTTTTGGTTTTAATTAAATCAAAGCAATATCGTTTTACCCAAGCCTAGGGCCTCTGTATAAGTGATTCTTACCCCGAAACTCACCCATTAAAGTCTTTCTCTCAAAACCCAAAAGAAATCCAAAGTTCCTCCTCTCAAAATATTTCTCTCTCTAAAACTTGAAGAAGAAGAAAGAGTTGAAGGTAGGGTTAAGGTCAAGTCTCCATTCCTCAAGCAATTGTGGGATTTGATAGTAAGGTATGATGGCTTTTCATCCATGCAATCCTTGCATCCATGGAGCCCCTAAGATTCCCCAATTTAAAAGTAGAAATTCCCCAATTTGAGTTTGGGTTTTCTTCTAAGTGGCGGGTCTTGATTAATGTTGATCCAAATGATTGGGTTATGATTGTTTATGCATGAATTGATAGGATTACATGTTTTTAGAATGAATTTATATGTACCAATGCTTAACCCATGTTTCTAAGGTGAAATTGATGTAAATGGGTTTTTATCCATGAAAGGGGAAAATTATGGATTTAGATGTATTCTTATAGGATAAATAAGGTAAATTATGAATTGCTTTGAGAGTGAAGCATATATGATTATTATGAGATGAATTTCCTTGAGAGTGAAGCATATATGATGATTATGAGATGTATTATTTTGAGAGTGAAACATATATGATGATAATCAGATGTATTGCTTTGAGAGTGAAACATATGTTATGAATTGTTGATTATTGATGTGATTGTTGTGGAAGGAATAGTTCCCACTTAATTGTTTATGTATGAATGTGAACGACTTTCTCACATTTAATGATTCTAGGTTGAAAGGATTGCCACCTAAAATGAATCTAAGCTAAATGACTAAGAAATTGAAGAGGCTAGAGGTGATTACCCTTGACCTGTAAATGAGAAGGATATGAGGTGATTACCCATATTTCTTAGAGTAGGATAAGAGGCGACTATCCTTATTCCTTAAAGTTTAACAAGAGGCGACTACCCATGTTCCTATAATGATGTTGGACATGGAGGCGATTACCCATGATCCCTTATAGAAAGACATGGAGGCGAGTACCCGTGTCTCATGATGATGGACATGGAGGCAAGTACCCATGATCCTAAAGTATTTTGGACATGGAGGTGATTACCCATGATCCTTTATGTAAGGCAAAAGGTGACTACCCATGAGCCATTATAGGAATGCAAGAGGTGATTCCCCATGTCTATAAAAGATAAGCTAAATATGTTATGATAGGTGATGATCTTGGATGATTTCTTGAGTTTGCCTTCTATGATGAGTAAGACTAGTGGAGGATTACCATATCTTGGCTAAGTATGAATTGGGGTTACTTAAGGAAGTATTCCTTAAATGTTAAATGATCTATTATGTGCATTGATTATGCCTTATGACTTATGTTGTATAACTCTTATGTTTATGTTGATGTTTATGCAAGCTATCACATTTAGTACATCTTTGTACTAATGCATACTCTTGCCTACATTTCTTATCCAAATGTAGGGTCCGGCGTTCCCGACTCTTATCCCCGTGGCTAGGATCTCTAGTAGGGGCAAGATTGAAGATTGGTGAGTCCTCATAGCATTCGAGGATTTAGCCACCATTTCCTTATGTTCTTTTCATTTTAGTTTTGAACATTGTTGTATGGGTTGTGTCCTAAGATTCTATTGTATTAGATGGATTTTGAGACACATGTATGAGACTTAAGCTTCGTTTTATAAAGACTTTGATATTGTTGAAATGTTTTAATTCTTGTCATTTTTCTATTATCTTGACTATGAAATCTAAGTGGCTTATATGAGGCCTCTCAGGGTCTTGTATGCCATGTTACGTCTAGGGTATACCCCTGGGTTGTGAAAAACTTGCTAATCAGAGCACAAGGTTTAGAAAGGTTCTAGGATGTCTCAAAACCACGTCAAGTAAAGTCTTGTTCATAAGTGTGCAGCGCGCCACATTTATGAATAAGAGGCTACAAGATGCTTTGGAAACTTCACTTCTTCATTAATCTATGTCGTGTGATAGAGTTTAACTCTATAAGGTCTCTCTCCTAATCCTTACCCGATGGTCTATAAGATATGAATACTCGTAGATCTTTTGCTAGAAGGACCAAGGGAGAAAATGTTGGTCAAGGAGATCCTCCTCAAGCTCTCCAAGCTCCGGTTTACCCTTTGGTAGAGCAAGTGACTAATGCGGAGTTTAGGACTGCTTTTCAAGTGTTCGCTTAAGCCGTGACGGCCCAAGCCAATAGGGAAGTTGTGAACCCCATGAATCCAATGTGAGTACGGCGGCATCTAGAGTGAGGGACTTCACTAGTATGAATCCTCTGGAATTCTATGGTTTTAAGGTTGAGGAAGATCCTCAAGAGTTCATTGATGAGGTTTACAAGGTGTTGACTATTATGGGAGTGACTCCGGTGGAAAAGGTGGAATTGGCCGCTTATCAAGTAAAAGGTGTTGCTCAAATTTGGATCAACCAATGAAAG
Source organism: Solanum etuberosum (assembly GCA_029582245.1). Lineage (NCBI taxonomy): Eukaryota > Viridiplantae > Streptophyta > Magnoliopsida > Solanales > Solanaceae > Solanum > Solanum etuberosum. The sequence continues at coordinate 20,938 of JAJONR010000020.1, forward strand.
GAAGCAATACCGGAAGATGCGGGTACCCTAGAAGGGGAAAGGTTAAGTCCGCTTTCCTTGATAGGTTCTTTCCTCTTGAGATAAGGGAGGCAAAAGTGCTTGAGTTTATTAATCTCTGATAAGAAAATATGAGTGTGAAGGAATATGTTTTGAGGTTTACTCAATTGTCAAAATATGCTCCTTCTATAGTTGCCGACTCTAGGGCAAGGATGAGCAAGTTCGTTTCGGGTGTGTCCGATTTGGTAGTGAAAGAGTTTCGTACGGCTATGCTTGTCCATGACATGGATATTTCTCGTCTCATAATTCATGCCAAACAGATTTAAGAGGAGAAACTTAAAGAGAGGTCTAGGGAGACAAAGAGGTCTAAAACTGGCGATGGTAGTTTCTCTCATGCAAGGTCCGATGGACTTGGTCATCTTAGGTATTGACAAAGGTTTTCCGGGCAACGTTCCTCCAATGCTCTGAAGTTGACCAAACAGAAGGTGTCTAATCCTAAACCTCAAGGAGGTGGTAATGGGTCTTTATTGCCTACTTGTGCTAAGTGTGGAAGAAAGCATGAAGGCAAATGTCTAGCGGGTTCCAATGCTTGTTTTAGTTGTGGTAAGATGGAACACAATAAGGGATTGTCCTTCAGTTCCTAAGAATGAGGGAGATAGTCGTCGTAGGGATCAACCCTATCCTTCATTCGGTCCAGGTTGTTTGGGTACTACTGTTCCCAAGAAAAATAGGTTTTATGCACTTCAGACTCGTGGTGAACAAGAGGGTTCTCCCGATGTGGTTACCGATATGTTGAAAGTCTTTCAACTTGATGTTTATGCTTTACTTGATCCCGGTGCTACCTTGTCTTTTGTGGCGCCATATGTGGCTATGAGATTTGATATCCTTCCTGATGTGTTGTTAGATCCTCTTTCTGTCTCTACTCCTGTTGGTGATTCTGTGTTAGCTGAGAGGGTCTATAGAAAGTGTCCCGTTTCCTAATCCCATAGAGTTACTCTTGTTGATTTGGTAGAGCTTGATATACTAGATTTTGATATTATCCTTGGTATGGATTGACTGCACTCTTGTTATGCCTCTATTGATTGTAGAACCCGTGTAGTCAGATTTCAGTTTGTGAATGAGCCTATCCTAGAGTAGAAGGGGGAAATTCTATGACTAAGAGTCAGTTTCTCTCTTGTATTAAAGCTACGACGATGATTTCTAAGGGTTGCATATACAATCTAGTTAGGGTGAGGGATATGGATTCTGAATCCCATACCCTTGAGTGAGTCCCTGTTGTTAATGAGTATCCGGAAGTGTTCCCAGATGATCTACTCGATATTCCTCCAGAAAGGGAAATAGATTTTGGTATTGACCTTCTCCCAGATATGCAACCTATTTCTATTCCTCCTTATATAATGGCCCCGGTAGAACTTAAGGAATTAAAAGAGCATTTGAAAGATTTGTTGGATAAGGGTTTCATCCGACAGAGTATCTCTCCATGGGGTGCTCCAGTTTTGTTTGTTACGAAGAAAGATAGTTCACTCCGAATGATTATTGACTATCGGTAATTCAATAAGATGACCATTAAGAATAAGTATCATCTTCCAAGGATAGATGATTTGTTGGAGAAACTCCAAGGAGCGAGTTACTTTTCCAAGATTGACCTTAGGTCGGGTTATCACCAATTGAGGGTGAAAGATGATGATATTCCAAAAATTGCTTTTAGAACCCGATATGGTAATTATGATTTTTTGGTGATGTCGTTTGGTTTGACTAATGCTCTGGTGGCTTTTATGGATTTGATGAATATGGTGTTTAGACAATACCTTGATATGTTTGTGATTGTGTTCATTGATGACATATTGATTTATTCGAGAAGTGAGGATGACCATATCAATCATTTGAGGATTGTTTTGCAAGTTCTCAAGGACCAACAAATCTTTGCAAAGTTTAGCAAGTGTGAGTTTTGGCTAAGGTACGTAGCTTCTCTTGGCCATACTGTTTCAAGTAAGTGTATTGAGGTAGATCCTAAGAAGACGGGTGTGGTCAAGAGTTGGCCTATACCTTTATCCCCTTCGGACATTAGAAGTTTCTTGAGCTTAGCTGGTTATTACAGAAGGTTTGTTGAGGGGTTTTCTTCCATTGCCTCTCCATTGACAATTTTGACTCAAAAAAAGGCCAAGTTCATATGGTCTGAAACATGTGAGAAGAGTTTTCAGGAATTGAAAGATAGTCTTACTTCCGCTCTGGTGTTTACTTTACTGGAAGGAACATATGGTTTTGTTGTTTATTGTGATGCCTCGAGAATTAGGTTAGGATGTGTGCTTATGCAAAATGGAAAAGTTATTGCCTATGCTTCAGGGCAACTTAAGGTTCATGAGAAGAATTATCCTACCCATGATCTTGAATTAGCGGTGGTGGTATTTGCCTTAAAGATTTGGAGGCATTATTTGTATGGTGTTCATGTAGATGTGTTTACCGATCAAAAGAGCCTACAATAGGTGTTTAATCAGAAAGATCTTAATCTTCGCCAAAGAAATTGGCTAGAATTAATTAAGGATTATGATATGAGTGTTCTCTATCATCCCGGTAAGGCAAATATGGTGGCGGATGCTTTTAGCCGATTATCAATGGGTAGTGTTGCCTATATAGAAGAGGGGAAAAGAGAATTGGTACGAGATGCACATAGATTGGCCCGATTGGGTGTTCGGTTATTGGACTCCACATAGAGTGGTGTTGTGGTTCAAAATAGTTCAGAATCGTCTTTTGTAACGCATGTGAAAGCCAAACAATGTCTTGATCCGACCTTAGTAGAATTGAAAGAAGAGTTACTTAGAAAGTCCGTGGAGGTTTTCTCCCAAGGGGGAGATGGTGTACTTAGATATCAAGGTCGTTTGTGTGTTTCGAATATTGATGACTTGAGGGAACAAATCTTGTCAGAAGCCCATATTTCTCGAATTCCATTCACCTGGGAGCCACCAAGATGTACCGTGACTTACGGGAGATCTATTGGTGGAATGGGATGAAGAAGGATATTGCGGGGTTTTTGGCTATGTGTCCAAATTACCATGAAGTGAAAGTTGAGCATCAGAAACCGGGAGGTTTATCCCAAGATATAGTATTCCTACTTGGTTGTGGGAAGATTTGTATATGGACTTCATAGTTGGTTTGCCTCACACCCGGTGATGATATTATTCGATTTGGGTTATAGTAAACCGAATGATGAAATCGGCTCATTTCATTCCCGTCAAAGTTTCTTATTCGGTGGAAGATTATGCTAAGTTGTATTTGAGGGAAATGGTAAGGTTGCATGGAGTGCAATTGTCCATTATCTCTGATAGAGGTACTTAGTTTACTTCTCAGATTTAGAAATCTTTCCAAAAGGGTCTTGGCACTAAAGTTAAGCTTAGCACGACTTTTCATCCACAAATCGATGGGAAAGCGGAGCGTACTATCCAAACTTTGGAAGATATGTTGAGAGCGTGTGTCATCGATTTCAAGGGAAATTGGGATGACTATTTGCCATTGATTGTGTTTGCTTATAATAATAGCTATCACTCTAGTATTGGTATGACTCCATTTCAGGCTCTTTATGGTAGGAGGTGTAGATCTGCTATAGGTTGGTTTGAGGTGGGTGAAGTCGCCTTGATAGGACTCGAGTTAGTTCATGAGGCTATGGAGAAAGTTTGACTTATTAGAGAGAGGTTGAAAACAGCCCAAAGTCGACAAAAGTCCTATGCCGATGTTAGAAGAAGAGATCCTGAGTTTAATGTTCATGATTGGGTTTACTTGAAAATCTCACCCATGAAGGGTGTAATGAGATTTGGGAAGAAAGGAAAGCTTAGTCCCCGTTATGTAGGCCCAAATTAGATTTTGAGACGTGTTGGTAATGTTTCTTATGAGCTTGAGTTTCCTAATGATTTGGCATCCTTGCATCCAGTTTTCCATGTCTCTATTTTGAAAAAGTGTGTTGGAGATCCGACATATATAGTTCCCTTAGAAGGTTAGTTGATGAAAGTCTTTCTTATGAGGAAGTTCCGGTTGAGATTTTAGACCAGTAAGTCAAGAAGTTGAGAAACAAGAAAGTAGCTTCCATGAAAGTATTGGGGAGGAATCATTTAGTTAAGGGTGCTACTTGGGAGGCCGAGGCCGATATGATGTCCCGATATCCTCATCTTTTTCCTTCTACTCCTACTCTAGCTTGAGGTAATGAGTTCCTCATGGTTTACTCTTTGTTTGGTGTCATGTGTTTTAGCTATTCCCATGATTTCCTTATTAGATACATGTTCATGAAATACTTGTGTTTTGAAAGAAAATGAGTTTACATGATTTGAACATTGAGTATGAGTTGCCTATAGACTTCATGAGACGAAATATTGAACATGTTTTAGCTTGGAGTTGATATTTCCTCCTTGGATATATGCTTTTGAGTATAGATTGCATATAGGCTCCATGAGATCGTGTTGAGCATGCTTTTAGCTTGGAGATGGTAGTTCCTCCTTGAATAAGAGTAATCTTGAAATTTCATGCATATTGGGTTGCTAGGTCTATTTCCTACCTTCCTTATGATACATTGAGCATGTTTAGCTTGGAGCCGATGTTGCCTCCTTAATATGTGCATTTTGATGAGATTGCATGCATGATGGGTTGCTAGTTTTGAGTCTTTTCTTTCATGAGGTGTCTAGAATTCTATTTGAGGACGAATGTTCCCAAGGGGAAGATAATGTAACACCTCAGAATCTAGTAGTCTAAGCAAGGGACCAAGTGGGAGGTCACAAACCTTGATTTGAGTCTTGGCACCCTCCAAGAAGGCCCATACGAACAGTGAAGGGCACCACTGCCGTGGTGGTGCCCGTGGACCCCAGCAGTGGGTGGCCAAGGGAGGCACACCTCCCACGAGCATCATTATGCCCCGTGAACGGCACCACGGCCCATGGTGGTGCCCATGAAGGGCTAGGCAGTGAGCCCTCCAAGACTGCCTAAAAGTGAGACCCTCCCAGAGCTACTTGGCGGCTCGTGAAGTCCTTGACGGGCCGTGGAGAGGGTCGTGAGGGAAAAATAGTTTAAGGGGTGGTTTGCTAAGCCACTGGTCAAGGACCATGGCTGGCACCACGGCTCGTGAAAGCCACCACAACTCGTGGCGCCTGTCGTGAAAGTGGTTCAGTGGACTGTAAGTTAGGGTTTTTTGGGTCTTTTCCGGTTTTAATTAAATCAAATATATGTAATTTTCCCCAAGCCTAGGACCCCTATATAAGTGATTCTAACCCCAAAACTCAGCCATTCAAGTCATTCTCTCAAAACCCAAAAGAAATCGAAAGTTCCTCCTCTCAAAATATTTCTCTCTCTAGAACTTGAAGAAGAAGAAAGAGTTGAAGCTACGGTCAAGGTCAAGTCTCCATTCCTCAAGCAACTGTGGGCGTTGATAGTATGGTATGATGGCTTTTCATCCATGGAATCCTTGCATCCATGGAGCCCTTAAGATTCCCCAATTAAAAAGTAGAAACTCCCCAATTTGAGTTAGGGTTTTCTTCTAAGTTGTGGTTCTTGATGAATGTTGATTCAAATGATTGGGTTATGATTGTTTATGCATGAATTGATAGAATTACATGTTTTTAGGATGAATTTACATGTACCCATGCTTAACCCATGTTTCTAAGGTGAAATTGATGTAAATGGGTTTTGATCTATGAAAGGGGAAAATTATGGATTTAGATGTATTCTTATAAGATAAATAAGATAAATTATGAATTTCTTTGAGAGTGAAGCATAGATGATGATTATGAGATGTATTTCTTTGAGAGTGAATCATATATGATGATTATGAGATGTATTTCTTTTAGAGTGAAGCATAGTTTATGAATTGTTGATTATTAATGTGATTGTTGTGGAAGGGATAGTTCCCACTTGAATTGCTTATGTATGAATGTGAAAGGCTTTCTCATGTTGAGCGATTGTAGGTTGAAAGGATTGCTCACCTAAAATGAATCTAAGCTAAAAGACTTAGAAATTGAGGAGGCTAGAGACGATTACCCTTGACCTCTAAATGAGAAGGATATGAGGTGATTACCCATATTCCTTAGAATAGGATAAGAGGCAACTACCCTTATTCCTTAAATTTGAAGAAGAGGCGACTACCCACGTTTCTATAATGATGTTGGACATGGAGGCATTTAACCATGATCCTTTATAGAAAGACATGGAGGCGAGTACTCGTGTCTCATGATGATGGACATGGAGGCGAGTACCCATGATCCTAAAGTATGTTGGACATGGAGGCGATTACCCATGATCCTTTATGTAAGGCAAGAGGCGACTACCTATCAGCCTTTATAGGAAGGCAAGAGGTGATTCCCCATGTCTATAAAAGATAAGCTAAATATGTTATTATAGGTGACTAGCTTGGATGATTGCTTCAGTTTGCCTTCTATGATGAGTAAGACTAGTGGAGGATTATCCATGTCTTGGCTAAGTATGAATTGGGTTACTTAAAGTAGTATTCCTTATATGTTAAATGATCTATTATGTGCATTGGTTATGCCTTATGACTTATGTTGTCTAACTCTTATGTTTATGTTGATGTTTATGTTTATGCAAGCTAACATATTTAGTACATCTTTGTACTAACGCATACTCTTACCTTCATTTCTTATCCAAATGTAGGGTCCGACGTTCCCAACTCTCAACCCCCGTGGCTAGGATCTCTAGTAGAGGCAAGATTGAAGGTTGGTGAGTCCTCATAGCGTTCGAGGATTTAGCCACCATTTTCTTATGTTCTTTTCATTTTAGTTTTGAACGTTGTTGTATGGGAAGTGTCCCAAGATTCTATTGTATTAGATGTTTTTTGAGACACATGTGTAAGACTTCTGCTTCGTTTTATAAAGACTTTGATATTGTTGAAATGTTTTAAATCTTGTCATTTTTCTATTATCTTGACTATGAAAGCCAAGTGGCTTATATGAGGCCTCTCGGGGTCTTGTATGCCATGTTACGTCTAGGGTGAACCCCTGGGTCGTGACAAATCTGGTGTCTATCTCCCACACTAAAAATAGATGTCCATACTTGTCAAGGCAAGGACCTTAAACTTCTAACTTTGGTGGATCCACTAGCTATGTCTTTCTAAGACAAACCTTTGGGGGCACGTAGTTAGCGACAAATAGATTACTACTAGAGACTCAACCTCTACTAACGGGAGAGGCCCCATCTCAATATCCTCTCGGTGCTAAATAAAATCTCAAAGAAATTATTCATAAACATATGTATATCATCATACATAAAAAAAAACCATAATTAAGTTATTAATCCAAGTTTAAAACATCATAGAGTAGCTCCTTAAATCGCTGTTGACACCCAATTTTGACCTTCCCCCATACAAATTATTTTTAAGCTTCTTTAATTTTGAATGATTTAGAATAATTAGTTTTATAATACTCAAACACTTTTCAAAGTTATTTTAAGTGATTTTAGTCGATTTTTATAATTTTTAAATAATAAATACATTTCATAATTTTGCATATAATTAGTACATTTTATGAATATTCGGAGATCATCTCAAAAAGATTTTATGTTTCAGTCAAATATTTTGTTAATTTAGTTTAGTTCAATTTATGGTTTTAATTTTAAGTTAATTAGTTTAAAATTAAGATTAATTATTTCATGTCGTTGAAATTAAGAAGCTTATTAACTAATTAGTTAATTCATCTTATTATAAGTTTAGCCGAATTTTCTAATCTACTCAATTTGGCTAACTTCCTAATTCCCATTTGGCCATAATTGCATCCATGTGGCTATTTTCCTAAGTCAATTTTTCAAACCCATCTTAAGACCAAATGTTGGGCCGAATTCGACCCTTTCGGCAGCCCAATACCAATTATTTGAAAATTCCCAGCCCAATTCCTCCAATAACAACATACCCGGCCCAATTCCTTTTTCTCTCACAATAGAAACCCAGAATCTTCACGATTTCAAACGTTAGTAGACAGCAAACTCACGACGTCTTCACTGTGAACAAACGACGTGAATAGCTCAGCAAACGACAACAATAATTCGAGGCGGCGTTTTCACGACGACATCAATATTCAAACAACAACAACACGCAACAAACTCACAACGTCAATACACAGAAAGCAGCAGCAACGCAGGTAGTACGCTTCTTTTCCTTGTCGTCTTCTTCCTTTCCCTCGACAAACAATACGGGTAGTACTGTTCTAGCACCGATTCCAGCTGCAATTCCATCCGTTCGAATGTGCGAGAAAAATTTGCAGTTTGAATTGGGAATTAGGCCCATTCTTATCCGAATTTCACCCGATTTCCCCCCAAAACCAAACCCTAGAATTTCCCCTATAAGTATCCTCCTTCTTCTTCATTGTTAGGGGTTGGGGAAAAAAAGGTTGACATTTTGAAACTTATACAAAAAGAACATCTTAAGTGAGAATATTCACGAAATATATAATACATTAAAGAAAGCAGAGATGATAGTCAATTCTAGTCTAAGTTTATTTGTTCTATTTTGTTGCCATCGCTCCCTCCTAGTTCAGTTGGTGTCGAGATTCTGCCCGAGTCTGCTGCTGGTTGTTCGTGTTTCGTGTTTGTGTGGAAGAAGTTGCCGCTCTTCAAGCTTGTCATCATCTCAGTCGCTGCTCATAACGAGGTAAATCATTCTTAACTCTCTTATTCATTTCATTTCCAATAAATGTTGAACAATGATGTGTTATTTGATCCGTGCTAAAATGCTCTTGCAAATCTGTTTATGTCCAGTTTTTGAAAGGAAATTTCTTTTACTCTTCCTCTGGTTTATTTGTTGCTCGATGATTTTTTGTTTCAGAATGTAACTGAGAATATATTTATCTTCCTTTATTTCTAAAACATGGCTCGATTTATTTTGGTGATATTTAAACAGTCTAAAATCTAGAAACTTTAGGTATTATATTAGTCACCCCTTCATCTCTGTATCTATTTTGTGATAGAAAGCATCTTTGTAATCAGTGATTCTGTATAGCTTCATGTGAATATGACTTCCATTTTGGCTAGGGTTAGCGATATGTTCTTAGCTGGTCTCTTTCAAGTGTTTCATAATTTAGTCATTAGGTGTTCTTTCTATTGTCTTCTTGAATGTTATCTGATGCTTTGAGTTTTTGAGTTTTACTGCTTAATGGTTAGTTGCGTGTTTTGTTAATTCTCGTCTTCATTTTCATTTAGTTGTAGGAGACTTAAAATCAATCAATATATTATGTTTGTATCACAGAGTGTAATTGTGTTTCTGGCAGTTCACTAAAATTTCCTTATAATACATCTTTTTATTTATCTCTGTAGCTTTGGTGGGTATTGTACATTTGAATCTAATTTGTGTGGGTTTTAAATTATTTCTTGGTGTTAAGCTCTTGTTCGCTTGTATAAAACGTCAGACTCCAAGTTTTGTTGTTATCTGTAAAAGTTTCTTCTCTAAATTAGTATATGCTTGTCTTCTCTGTTAAGTTGAGCCCGTGGGTTGCTTTGTCAACCATAAAAAGGAATTGATCCTTATCAAATTTTCTATTATGGGAAGTGATGTAGTAATATTTGTTTTCTGGTGCAAAGTTTGAATTTATGTCGGTTTGATTATATTAGTCTAATTTTAGTTTACTGTGAGATTAGAATACTCTTTGATATTATTTGAAGGAGGAGGATTACGTGTTGATAGTGCTTTTACCAATTTGGGGTCAACAGTAGTCTAGTTAAATCGTGTGTTTGGCATGTCGTTTTTTTTCTTGGAGTTATTGTTCCAAAAGTGTCTTATTGCTTCATTTTCTCTTATGAATTACTATGAGTATTACTTATGTATTTTATTTGGTTTGCTACATGTGAAATTTGTTCGAGTTCACTATGAACTCCTATCATCCGTCCCTTGCATTTCGAGAGAGCTATAAAGGCTCGAATCCTTTCTTTTCAAGTCATCCAGCCAATGGAACCGAAGAGCAGTTTCCGGGAGCCCGTATACATTAAGTATACACAATAAAGTGCTGCAGATCGGAGAGTTGAAGAAATTGGGCCAAAAAGCCCACCTTTATCTTTAAAGTTGTATTTTTTTTATTTTTGGGCCTAATCCCCCTTGTATTTTAATTGTTATTATTTGATAGTTGTTAGGATAGGTATCAAGATGGAAAATTGGGCCAAAAGCCCAAATAGGAAATCAACCAATTTTATTAGTCTAGGACAGATGTAAGGTGGGCCAAATGGCAAAAATGAAATTAGGTCCAAGTACTAGCCGAGGTGGACAGAAAATCAGACTTGGGCCTAAGCCATCTCTCTCTTTATTTTATTTGTTTTCAATATTTGTTTAATTGCTTATTTGCTAGTTAATTCTTATGTTTTTTCGTAATTCAATTCCCCAAAAGATGAAACAACCAAATCTTTAAAATCAAATAAATATATTTTATTTTACTTGACTTTAAAATATCTAGTACTTAAGTTATATCCTTATACTATCTCCCTTCCCCTTTAAAACAATTTCAAATCTTAAGTTGTTATCTCTTCAAACAAAGTTTCCTTTTATTTTAAAACTGTTTAGCCAAATACTTTAATTATCGAATAACAGCGTGTTAGCGGGCATATCAGGTGCTTTCAAATCCTTTCTGAAATGAAAATGCAAACCCCGAACCCCTCTTAAATATTTTCAATTGATTTCCATTTTAATCTTTCGAAAAAATCAGTTTTCTTAATTTTTCTTTAAAAAATTAAGTGGCGACTCTTATAAACCTGTCGTTTTTATTTGTTGATAAATAAAACAGAATGGCGACTCTACTGGAGAGTTGAATTGGGTTCTTACCTTGAAATTAACCTATTTGGCTATTGTTTGTTTGTTTATTTGTTTAAATTTCCGTAATATTAAACTGTTGCTTTCATGGTATAACATATTCCATCAAACGACACTTCTTTTAGTTTCCATTTAAAGGACGATTATGCGGGCCGCAGTCGTTCGTTAACCAAATTGTTCTCGGGGTACCCTGGCAAATGTAGTTGGCCACTGAATGGTCAACGGTCGTTAACTTTCCCAGCCCAAGTAGTCCGCGTGGGTCACCGATCCACTAAATATAAAGCCCACTCTTAGTCAGACTAGTGTAGAGTGAAACCCAAATATGAAATTTAGCGCATTGGCGTAAGATGAACCAACACCCAAGGCGTGTTGGATCCATTAGAAAGACCATCTTGAGTCCAAAACGGCCCATGGCCTAAACGGACGATCATACTTATGTGTTTAAATTTGAAGGATGTATACGTCGTTGGCCAAACCATTGTCCCTCGAGGTTGAGAGCTTATTTTAATTACCTTACTTTAGTTACATGAAGATCTTCATGTGTCATCATTGCATTTAAAGGCGTCGGCATTCGGGGAAGAGAAGAAATCAAGAACGAATGACCTTCCATGGAGGCATAGTTTAGGATCGTACCCCTGCGCGAGACTGATTATTTTGTATCCCATTCCCATATTATGTATCCCCATTCAGTTTATTCATAAAATTTGTATAAATTTGGGTTTTGGGGCAATGGAATGTTTCAAATGACGTATACATCCCGCAAATCGTTAAGCCTACCAGTGGCACAAAAGGGACACATATTTGTTTGAAACGCGCAATAAATGTTTATGTGTTATAACCGTTTGTGTAATTATGTTGCTTTATTTGGAGATGTTCTAGCCTATTCTTTTTGGAAATTTTCTAGAAACCCCTAAGCACAAATATCAAGTGACTATCAAAAGTGCGTCCAAATACTCTTCGAGTCTTTAGTTTCCCAACAAAATTCAAACTTCATTTTTCAAATCTTACTCTCTCATATCAGAAAGAAATTTGCCATCTCAAATCAAAAGAGATTCAAGTGGGTCGAACTACGTAGGACCTGAATTCTCATGTGTGAGATACGTAGGCAACCTTTCAAGGCTCGGTCCCCATTTTTGAGAAATTATCAAATTTTGCAAGGAGACTAGAATTTCATCAGAAGTATCAAAAGGACCTTGGCTCCACGAATGTCGACTTCTTTGATCCACTAATCCCAAGGTCAAATAGACAATTTCCTGTCTATTTAGCTATTTCTCTATACCGATGGGCTAGTTTATCTTCGAATGAAGCAACTCTTGTGCGTTTGCACCAATGTGTGATAACTTGTACTATTTATCACCTCCAGGCACTAACACGTTTACCTTTTGAGTTATTTTTCTTTTGTCAAGTACTTAGAAATAATCTGTGTTGATAAGCTGGCTGAACAACCTTACTTTACAAGATCCTAAGCCCCTAAAGATTCCTTCCCTAACCGAAGGCTACTAAAAGGAAAAGAAGCAATTAGTGATAACAATGACGAAATTGGCCTAACTGAGGTTGTCGTAGTTCAGCCCTCTGCCACTGAACAGATGAGTTGATAATGCAACTGATGCAGTAGTTTACAGATTTAAAGGTTGAAATGCAGAGGAACCAAGATTTACGGAATCCAGTTTTCACTGTTGATCCTCCAGGCGAAGGAGGCCTCCACTCCATTTCCCTCATCCGAATTCAAGTACGGAACATGTCCAAAACCCGCCCTCTAACCCCGCTCAAAATCCCCCCATCATCAATCTAACTGCCTCAAATATCCATCACACCTCCGCTTCCTACCAAGCGCCACCTTACCCTCAAAGTACCAACCCTCAAACCTTCCCTCCTCCTTAAAATACCAACCTGCAAGCTTGTCCTCCACCTCAAAGCCAAAATGTTAACAATCCGCAAACATTTCCCCATCTTCAAAATCAGCATACCAACCCTCAGACATTCCCCCAAAATTACCAAGCCCCTCAAAATACCCAGAATCCTTCCACCACTCCACCCTTGCCTCCAAGACCTACCTTTCAAATCCCAATCCCAATTGAGCCTTATACCAACTGTTCTGAACTTGATCATTACGAGGAACAGGAAAAAGAGTGGAGGGCTAAAAAAGAGTCGTCCAAACAGAATCTAAATGAGGAAATTTTGAAAGTTGTGAAGGAGTTGCATTATACTCCAGAGGTTTCCAGATTCAATTACGAAGATTTGTGCATCCATCCAAACTTGGACCTTCCTGAAGGGTTCAAATTGCCGAAGATGACACTTTTGGAGGAACGGGAAATCCGTTGGCTCATCTGAGAGTTTATTGTGACCAACTCATAGGAGTTTGTAGAAATGAAGCTTTGTTAATGCGTCTCTTTAGCCGAAGTTTAAACTGGGAGGCGCTAGAATGGTTCACTTCCCATGAGATAAAGTAGTGGTCTAGCTGGAATGCACTAGCTAAGGATTTCGTCAAACGGTTCGCGTACAATGTGGAGATCATTCCTGATCGATATTTTTTGGAGAAGATCAGACAGAAATCCACTGAAAGCTACCGTGAATATGCGTATAGATGGAGGGAAGAAGACGTCAGGGTTCGACCTCTCAAGTCTGAGAAAGAGATCATTGAAGTGTTCATACGCATTCAAGTGCCGGAGTATTATAACAGGATAATGTTGCTCATTGGAGAAAAATTTGCGGAGATAGTCAAGATAGGTGAGACTATTGAAGATGGGCTTAAGACCGGAAAGATTTCTCGCGTTCCCACCCTAACTGAATCTTCAGGATTGTTGAAAAAGAAGAGAGAGGATGTGTCTTCTATTTCCTACGCATTTGATGGAAAACGACACTTCAAAAAATCTTCACCTTACAAAGGTTATCCTCGAGCTCCACAAAATTCATATCCAGCTTGTTATACCCACTAAGATTACCAAACTCCACCACCGAGTTACCAAATTCCACCTCCTAACTACCAAACTCCACCACCGAGTTACCAAATTCCACCCGTTTACCAGACTCCACCTCCACATTATAGAAATACCCACCCATATTACCAAGCTCCATCAGTTAATTGTTCAAATATCCAATCACGTTACCAAACTCCACTCCCACACTACCAAAATACCCCTCCTAGCTACCGAGCTCCACAATACCCAAATTTCTAAATGCCAGCACCAACTCACCAAATTCATCCAAACTACCGTCAAGTACCTCCATCTCCACAAAATATTTACAATCCTCATCGCCGAAATATCGAGAATAAACCTTCTAGAGTCTTTAGTCCTTTGATTGAGAGCCGAACACAACTTTTTGAGAGATTGAAATAAGCAGGCCTGATACAGACAATTGATCCAGAAAACATCAATGTCAACTCCAAGTTTTATAGACTCGATCTTCACTGTGCTTACCATTCAGGAAGTGTGGGGCATACTACTGAGGAATGTATCGACTTGAAGCATAAAATTCAAGACTTGATAGATCAAAAGGTCGTCACTCTTCAGACAGCCACTCCTAATGTCAGTAGTAACCCCATGCCGAATCATGGAGGGGTGGCTATTAATATGATTGAAGTCGAAGGAGATTTGAATGCAGAGAAAGTTTTAATATCAGCCAATCTTGAAAAAGTTTAGAAAGTTGTAGCCTCTCCAACCAAAAGAGAGAAATCCAAATTTGTGATCATAGCACCTAATCAAGCGTTTTCTTTAGTGCCGAAGGAGGGTCAGAACAAGCAGAAGATCTATCAAGCTTTTCCAAAATCATTGTCTCACTTATATCAGTCTTTTCCAATGCAAAATGGTCTAGGAGAGGGAATCAATTTTTTTTTCAAAGAAGGTGATATTGTGCTTGAAGAGATGATTGAGACACCAGTCATACTAGACAGTGAGCCAAAGGAGCAAAGGCCTAACTTGACATCCACTCTGCTCTTGATTCCTCGCTCGTCTCGGTAGACATAGACAATTTTATATGTTATTTCTAAAATTGGTAGTGTTTGGAATAAAGCTCGAGACCCATCCTTTACTCTATTTTTTGCCTCACTATGTTTTAATCTCCCTCCTAATATTTTGAAAAAGGCAAAATGATTTATCGTCATGGTCAAAGTTCTTATTTTCTTATTTCAAATGAAAACCTCCTTTAATGTGAAAAATTGCTTTACTCGCTTTATATTTTCTAGCTAATAGTATCTGTCTATGATTTAAGTGAAAATATTTTCAAATCTGTCAATATCATGTCATGTCACAAGCTGAACGAACAAAATGGGGTAGATGTAGAGGAATTTGAAAACTTTAATGAGAAGATCATGGTACCCAAACACCTGGTTGAGGAATTCAGACAGTTCGAAAGTCGCGATAAGCCGAATTCAAAAGAGATCAGAATAGTGAATCAGGAAAATGATGAATGCATCAAAGAAATCAAAATTGGTGCCTATCTGACAAAAACACAAGAAATAGAACTCATCAGTTTGCTTAGAAAACACACCGATACATTTGTTTGATGACATTACATGGTTGAGCATGAACATTAGATCTCACAAGTCATTAATCTACTTAAATGTTGTCACAAGATACCATGTTTGAAGACTAGATTTCAATCTTTTTCTTATAATCGCCTTTATTTGCTTGTAATCGTTAATTCTTAGAATTTATCCTTTTGTAATGAACTACGTCTAAACTGAATTATCAAGAATGAGATACGTAGGTGGCCTATGTCGGCCTCAGTCACCCCTTTATCCCTTTTAATGTGTTTTCCTCTTGTATCTGAACTACGTTCGACCTGAATTCTCAAGAATGAGATACATAGGCGGCCTCTGTCGGCCTCTGTCATTTCCTTTGTTAAATTTCCTATTTTCTGTTAATCCTCGAGTGGGAACTACGTTTGACCTGATTCCTGCCTCAACGGGATACGTAGGTGCCACAACGGCTCAGTCATATCTCCCGTAAAATTTCTTTACAATAAAATCTGGACATAATTTTTTTAGAGGAACTCAAAAATTCTCAGAAAGAAGATCTCTTCAATAAGTCAAGACTGAAGTTACGTTGAAAATTTGTAACTGGGACAAAAATTTTGAGAAGATCTCAAAAATTCCGTGATTTGTTCATCAACAGTTCAAGATACGCCAAGAAAGTTAATTGGGACAGAAATTTTTGAGGACGACCTCAAAAATTTCAGTAAGGTTCATCGAAAGTTTAGAACAACCTTGAATACCTCCAGCATGATCAGATGTTTGAAAGCAACTTCAAATGATCCCCAAGTCCATTACGAGATCAGAAGTTAACTTTAGCAATCTTTGACATTTCAAGAGTCAGATTGCCCGAGCTTCAAGAATCTTCAGATCTTTCCAACAAGTTACCGAATAGACCTCGAAGCATCAACTCCAAAGGCGTTCACTAATGTTGACGCGACATGACACTCGGTAGTGATCCTTTTCAAAAATTACCTTTTGAAAATCTATTTTCATTAAAACTTTTCTTTCATGTTTCAATTATTTTTACATGAAAATGTTTTGTCTTATCTATCAAGAAGCGGGAGATCGGAGAAATCAATCGGAGATAACAAGACAAGGAGAAGACGACCGAAGAGATCGACACATATCAGTTCATTTTAAACTACCAATTTTTTTGTGGATGTGGAGAAAGTTCTGTGATTTTTATGCCAATCAATTGGGAATATGAGTAGCATTATTTTTTTCAAATTCTCAGCGAGGCGAGGTCCGTAATGAACATTGCAACTATGTTCAGAGATGGAACTAATGAAAACCTCGAAGAAAGCAACATTATTGTCTTCCAGCAACTAAAGATACCTGGAGGACTTTTATCTGCATCATATTATCAGATATGATAATATTCTTACCCTGAGGGTTATTTATATTGTATTGTTGAATGAGACAATACTGCCACCCAGAAAATCACCTACATTGCTCGGTGAAGCATTATCTTCATGCATCATGGGAAAGAAGAGTCATGCATCACGGAAAGAGTCATGCATCGTGAAAAAGTCATGCATCACGGGAAAATGAGTCATGCATCGCGGAAAAAAAATTCATGCATCACGAAAAAAAGATTCAGGCATCGCAGGAAAAGTCATCCGTCGTGGAAAATCTTCATGCATCGCTAGAAAACTCATGCATCGCGGAAAAGTCACCATCATCAACGGTTCTCAAGGAAGCATCACCTATATTTTTCAATGAAGCATTATCTTCATGTATCGCGGGAAATATTCATGAATCGCGGCAAAGTAGAGTTATGCATTGCGGGAAAAGTCATGCATTGCGAGAAAAGTCATGCATCGCGGAAAAAAGAGTCATGCATCGTGGGAAATCTTCAGGCATCGCGGGAAAAAGATTCATGCATCACGGAAAAAAGATTCATGCATCGCGGGAAAAGTCATGCATCGCGGGAAATCTTCATGCATCGCCAGAAAACTCATGCATCGCGAAAAAGTCACCATCAGCTACGGTTCTCAAGTAACCATCACCTGTATTTTTCAAAGAAGCATTATCTTCATGCATCGCGAGAAAAGATTCATGCATCACGGAAAAAAGATTCATGCATCGCGGGAAAAGTCATGCATCGCGGGAAATCTTCATGCATCGCGAAAAAGTCACCATCAGCTACGGTTCTCAATGAAGCATCACCTGTATTTTTTAAAGAAGCATTATTTTCATGCATCTCGGGAAATCTTCATGAATCGCGGAAAAAAAATTATGCATCACAAAAAAAGACATGCATCGCGGGAAATCTTCATGCATTGTGAAAAAATCATGCATCGCAAGAAGATCAACATCGGTTGCATTTCTCAAGAAAGCATTAGCTTCATTCATCGAGAGAGAATCATCATCATTATTTTTATTGCAAGAACGACATCAAGAGAACCATCAATAACGATGTCAAGAAAATGATCAACATATTACATCAACCTATTTTATTACTTAGATATGAAAGGAAGAGAAAATTGAAGAATTACGTTGTAAATATGAAATACAGTTTTATTTGCTTTACGTCAGACTGGAGGAAGCTGACGTCAAATGTTTAAAGAGAGCAATTAAGTGTCCACATGGTAAGAGACACTATCTCTCCATTTGAATCACATTTTATGCTAATGAGTTTTATCTCAGTCTTTGTTGAGAGCATCCAAAATGATGAATTCTCAGAAGAAACTACTGGTGCGGACGACATCAAAAAGTATGCGGCACAACGTGGAACTTTTTCTTAGCAGCGAACTGGAACATAGTCCGAAGAGGAGTATCAAACTTTTAGGATGCGAGCTGAGGAGCGATTTTCACCACAATCAAACCACACCCCTATTAGAAGGAGTGTGGGTTTTCCTTTAGGTTTACCGATTTCAGTTTCGCATCCGAAAAGTTCTGGTTTTCACCAGAGGCATCTTTTCAATCCGAGTGAAAATGCTCCAAGAGCTTTGGATATTATATCCGTGTAAGTTATTAATTATGGGTGTGAAGTACACCACATTCATGTCTAAGAGATTGCAAGCCTCCTTTTGATACTCGACTTATTTTGTCACTCTTCCAAACCAAAGGTTATCTTGCGTAATAGATTTCCTTTTCGATTGATCGAGTCGAAATACAAACAGCTTGATTCCTTGTGTTAAGAGATATGTAGGCGGGATTAGTGTTGAAAACTTGGCCGTATTCCAATATTTACCCTTAAATCTTATTCTCGATTATTCCAGTCTCTTCATAATTCGATATCGGGATAGCTTTTGAATAATTTTAGAATCGTGCGTGAAATCAAGCGAATTGAACTACAAGTGGCTTGAATTCTCAAATAGCCGGAGATATGTAGGAAACTTATTTTTGGGGTTTGGCCACAATTCATAAAGTCCGTACCAAAAAAAACAAAAAAAACCTTTCGGAGAGATGGAGATGTGGTCGGTAAAAATTAGATTTGTCAACTTCATTTTCCTCGAATTTCTTTCATCAATTCAAGTCAAACGAGAGACAGTTGTTGACACCCAATTTTGATCTTTCCCGATATAAATTATTTTTAAGCTTCTTTAATTTCGAATGATTTAGAATAATTAGTTTTATAATACTCAAACACTTTTCAAAGTTAGTTTAACTAATTTTAGTCGATTTTTATAATTTTTAAATAATAAATACATTTCATAATTTTGCATATAATTAGTACATTTTATGAATATTCAGACATCATCTCAAAAAGATTTTATGTTTAAGTCAAATATTTTATTAATTTAGTTTAGTTGAATTTATGGTTTTAATTTTAAGTTAACTAGTTTATAATTAAGATTAATTATTTCATGTCAAATTAAGAAGCTTATTAACTAATTAGTTAATTCATCTTATTATAACTTTAGCCGAATTTGCTAACCTACTCGATTTGGCTAAATTCCTAATTCCCATTTGGCCATAATTGCATCAATGTGGCTATTTTCCTAAGTCAATTTTTCAAACCCATCTTAAGACCAAATGTTGGGCCGAATTCAACCCTTTCGGCAGCCCAATACCAATTATCCGAAAGTTCCCAGCCCAATTCTGCCAATAACAGCATACCTGACCCAATTCCTTTTTCTCTCACAATAGAAACCCAGAATCTTCACGATTTCAAACATTAGTAGACAGAAAAATCACGACGTCTTCACTGTGACCAAACGGCGTGAACAGCTCAACCAACGACAATAATTATTCGAGGTGGTGTTTTCACGGCAACATCAATTTTCAAACAACAATAACACACAACAAACTCACGGCATCAATACACGGAAAGCAGCAACAACGCAGGTAGTACGCTATTTTTCCTTGACCTCTTCTTCCTTCCCCTCGACAAATAGTACGGGTAGTACTGTTCCAGCATCGATTACAGCTGCAATTCCGTCCGCACCAGCGTGAGATCGTGCCACGTAGCATAGTAAGGACATTGGGTTCATCCTAGGCGTCCACTTCTATTCTTTCCGTTCGAATGTGTGAGAAAAATTTGGAGTTTGAATTGGGAATTAGGCCCATTCTTATTCGAATTTCACCCGATTTCCCCCCAAAACCAAACCCTAGAATTTCCCCTATAAGTATCCCCCTTCTTCTTCATTGTTAGGGGTTGGGAAAAAAACGGTTGGCATTTTAAAACTTATACAAAAAGAACAACTTAAGTGAGAATATTCACGAAATACATAATACATTAAAGAAAGAAGACAAGATAGTCAATTCTAGTCTAAGTTTCTTTGTTCTATTTCGTTTTCATCGCTCCCTCCAAGTTCTATTGGGGTCGAGATTCTGCCCGAGTCTGCTACTTGTTGTTCGTGTTTGTGTGGAAGAAGTTGCCGCTCTTCAAGCTTGTCATCATCTCAGTCACTGCTCATAACGAGGTAAATAATTCTTAACTCTCTTATTCATTTCGTTTCCAATAAATGTTGAACAATGATGTGTGCTTTGATCCATGCTAAAATGCTCTTGCCTGATGTATTTAAGTCTAAGGCGCCTTCTAACTTTTATCTTATTTTCTTCAAAGTATTGTTCTGTTCTCATTTTGTTGAACTAGTGTTCATGCTTTTGTCATGTGGTTAGAGAGTGTAGAATGCATTATGCAATTGTGTATTTAGTCGTTTTGAATGTAAATGGTATCTTGGAATCGTGTACTTCAAATAGCATGCTTGCAAATCTGTATGTCCAGTTTTTGAAAGGAAATTTCTTTTACTCGTCCTCTGGTTTATTAGTTTCTCGATGCTTTTTGGTTTCATATTGTAACAGAGAATATATTTATCTTCCTTTATTTCTAAAACATTGTTCGGTTTATTTTGGTGATATTTAAACGGTCCAAAATCTGGAAACTTTAGGTATTATCTTAGTCACCCCTTCATCTCTGTATCTATTTTGTGATATAAAGCATCTTTGTAATCTATGATTCTCTATAGCTTCATGTGAATATGACTTCCATTTTGGCTCGGGTTAGCGATGTGTTCTTAGCTGGTCTCTTTCAAGTGTTTCTTAATTTAGTCATTAGGTGTTCTTTCTATTGTCTTCTTGAATGTCATCTGATTCTTTGAGTTTTTGAGTTTTACTGCTTAATGGTTAGTTGCGTGTTTTTTTATTTCCCGTCTTCGTTTTCATTTAGGTGTAGGAGCCTTAAAATCAATCAATATAGTATGTTTGTTTCATAGTGTGCAATTGTGTTTCTGGCAGTTCACTAAAATTTCCTTATAATACATCTTTTTGTTTATCTCTATAGCTTTGGTGGGTATTGTACATTTGAATCTATTTTGTATGGGTTTTAAATTATTTCTTGGTGTTAAGCTCTTGTTTGCTTGTATAAAACGTCAGACTCCAAGTTTTGTTGTTATCTGTAAAAGTTTCTTCTCTAAATTAGTATATGCTTGTCTTCTCTGTTAAGTTGAGCCCGTGGGTTGCTTTGTCAACCATAAAAATGAATTGATCCTTATCAAATTTTCTATTATGGGAAGTGATGTAGTAATATTTGTTTTCTAGTGCAAAGTTTGAATTTTTGTTGGTTTGATTATATTAGTCTAATTTTACTTTACTGTGAGATTAGAATACTCTTTGATATTATTTGAAGGAGGAGGATTAAGTGTTAATAGTGCTTTTACCAATTTGGGGTCAACAGTAGTCTAGTTAAATTGTGTGTTTGGCATGTCGTTATTTCTTTTTTTTTCTTGGAGTTATTGTTCCAAAAGTGTCTTATTGCTTCATTTTCTCTTATGAATTACTATGAGTATTACTTATGTATTTTATTTGTTTTGCTACATGTGAAATCTGTTCGAGTTCACTATGAACTCCTATCATCCTTCCCTTGCATTTCGAGAGAGCCATAAAGGCTCAAATCCTTTATTTTCGAGTTAGCCAGCCAATGGAACCGAAGAGCAGTTTCTGGGAGCCCGTATACATTAAGTATACACGATAAAGTGCTGCAGATCGGAGAGTTGAAGAAATTGGTCCAAAAAGGCCACCTTTATCTTTAAAGTTGTATTTTGTTATTTTTGGGCCTAAGCCCCCTTGTATTTTAATTGTTATTATTTGATAGTTGTTAGGATAGGTATCAAGAGGAAAAATTGGGCCAAAAGCCCAAAGAGGAATTTGCCAATTTTATTAGTCTAGGACATGTGTAAGGTGGGCCAAAGGCCCAAAATCAAATTAGGCCCAAGTACTGGCCCAGGTGGACAGAAAACCAGACTTGGGCCTAAACCCTCTCTCTCTTTAATATATCTGTTTTCAATATTTATTTAATTGCTTATTTGCTAGTTAATTCTTAGGTTTTTTCGTAATTAAATTCCCCAAAAGATGAACCAACCATATCTTTAAAATCAAACAAATATATTTTATTTTACTTGACTTTAAAATATCTAGTACTTAAGTAATATCCTTATACTATCTCCCTTCCCCTTTAAAACAATTTCAAATCTTAAGTTGTTATTTCTTCAAACAAAGTATGCCTTTATTTTAAAATCGTTTAGCCAAATACTTTAATTATCGGATAACCGCGTGTTAGCGGGTATTTCGTGTGCTTTCAAATCCTTCTCAAAATGAAAATGCGAACCCCGAACCCCTCTTAAATATTTTCAATTTATTTCAGTTTTAATCTTTTGAAAAAATCAGTTTTCTTATTTTTTCTTTAAAAAATTAAGTGGCGACTCTTATAAACCCGTCGTTCCTTTTTTTTTTATATAAATAAAACAATCATGATCATGCATGTGTGCGAAAGCCTTTCACCAATCATGATTCATTAATATGTGAGAAAATTCTTTCACAATTTCATTGATGCTTATCTTGAAGAAACCTAGATCATAAAACTTTTCTTTTCATAAATCATGCGTAGCTTTCATGAAAACATCATCCATAAATTCACAGCTTCTTCATAAATTCATGTATTAATTAAGAGTTCATAGTCAAAATCATGAATAATTCATGGGTTCATATGAAATCAATTGGAAAGCATATAATTAAGTTAAAATAATTATGATAAGATCAAATTCAAACAATTGAATCAATACAATTAGAACCCATGAAGAATTGAATGAAAACCTAATCAAATTGATGAAATTGAACTTGGAGAATTTAGAAATCTTTAGGTCTCAATGGGTAAATGCAATCCATTGATGAAATCCTACATACCTTGATAAACAAATCCCAAAACCAATATAGGAATAAGAGATTTGAAGCTTGAAACCCCAACTTTCTTCTTGAACTTGAGAGAAAATTGGGGAAGATGAATGTGGATGAGATTCAGGGTTTTAAGAGAACGAGAGACTTGGGGTAATATTAAGAGTAGAAGGGTAGTTATATGTCTTAAAATTAAGATCAAAATGACATAGTATAGTCATTAAGTGCATAGTAAAAATCCAAATACCCTTATAAAAAAATGTCGGAGGACCCTACGGTTCGGACTTACGGGCTGTAGAAGTTCTTATGGGCCGTACTGGTCAACCGTAGGTCGACTTACAAGGGCCTAAAATTTTACCAACTTCCTACAAAACTATTCTATGTACCATCAAACTTTTGACTGTCCGTAGACCCTATCCGTATACCTCAATTTTAATCTAAAAATTTCAATAAGTTTGGATTACCCCTACGGAACCCATCTACGACTCGTCCAAATTCCTGTGGCTCATCATGTTCATTCGTAGGTCAAACTTCTGAAACTTGAAATTCCAAAAACTCATCTCCAAGTCTATGACTTCATTCCTACAGCCCGTAGAAAGGGCTCATAGTCATGCTCTCAGTGCCAAAAAATAGAATTTTCATTCCTCACTTGGCTTTCTAATTTCGGAGGTGTTACACCTGTTAATGTTTCAGAGGTAAGGAGTTTTGTTGGTCTAGCTAGCTACTACCGTCGGTTGGTCTAGGGCCCTTTTTTCCATTGCTTTCCAGCTGACCAATTTGACCAAGCAGAATGTTCCATTTGTATGGCGGATGAGTGTGAAGAAAGTTTTTTTAGACTCAAGACCTTATTGACTACCACACCGATTCTTGCATTGCCTGTGGAAGGTAAGAATTTCATAGTTTATTATGATTCATATTATTCTTGTTTAGGTGTAGTTCTAATGTAGGAGAGGAATATAATTGCCAACGCTTCAAGACAATTAAAATTGCATGAATGTAACTACCTATTCATGATTTTGAGTTGGTTTCGGTTGTATTTACATTTAAGCAGTGGAAGCATTATATATATGGGGTCAGGTGAAGTGTATAAAGATCATTGCAGTTTACAATATGCGTTCACTCAGAAAAACTTGAATTTGAGACAAAGGAGGTTGATGGAGTTTTTGAAAGACTACGATGTTACTATTCTTTATCACTTGGGAAAAGTTGATGTCGTGGCTGATGGCTTGAGAAGAAAAGCTGGGAGCATAGGAAGTTTAGCCCATTTACAGGTTTCTAGATGCCCATTGGCTACATAAGTTCAAACTTTAGCTAATGACCTTATGAGGCTTGAAGTAACTGAGAAAGGAGAATTCATGGCTTGTGTTGAGGCAAGATATTCTTCTCTTGATAAGATTAAAGGAAAATAATTTGATGATGAGAAGTTGAGTTAGATTCATGATATGGTATTTTGAGGAGAGGACAAAGAGGTTGTGATTGATGAAGGCGGCGTCTTAAGGATTAAGGGACGGGTAGGTGTGCCCCATGTATGATTTGACTCATACTATTCTTTCAAAGGCTCATATTTTGAGGTATTCTACACATCCTGGTGCAACCAAGATGTATCGTGATCTAAGAAAACACTATTGGTGGAGTAGAATGAAGTGTGACATTGTTGATTTTGTTTCCAAATGTCCGAATTATCGAAATGTAAAGTAAGAGCACCAGAGGCCTTGAGAGACACTTCAGAGATTGTCCTTTCCTGAATGGAACTGGGAAAGGATTGTAATGGACTTTGTGGTTGGTCTTCCAAAGACATTGGGTAAGTTTTATTTGATATGGGTAATCGTTGACATGTTAACTAAGTCTGAGCACTTCATTCTAGTCAAGGTGATTTATAATGAAGAGAAGTTAGCCAAACTCTCTATCCGCGAGATAGTTCAATAGCATGGAGTTCCGATTTCCATCATATCAGATAGAGGTATTGAAGTACCACAAATTTACGGTACTTTTAATGCATTAAACTTTGAGTTTTGTGTGTATATTAAATATTTGTTAGTAGATGTGATGGTATTTTGCTTTTACTTTGCAGGGAAATAGGTTTTGGAGCACCCGAAGTTAAAAGTTTGAAATCAGCAAAAAATTTGAGGTTGACGACTCAACCTACGAGCCGTAGGAATGAGTCGTAGTTTGAAGAGATGATATTTGGAGCTAAGTGTAAAACACTGAAGTAAATGACAAGTCATAGGAACTTCTACGAGCCGTAGAAAATAGTCGTAGGAAAGTCTAGAGATGTTGAGCTCCAGTACAAGAATGACAATTATCTAGGATAGATCGTACAAAGTTCTACGGGTCGTAGAACATACCAATAGAAAAAGTCCAGAAGTAAATATTGGAGGTGATGTTTGATGGAAGGTTCCCACGAACTGTAGGAATTCCTACAAGTCGTAGGAACGAACCATAGGATTGACTTCCAAGACAAATTTTCCTAGATTTCCTTTTCCTACTTTATTTAGGATTTGATGTTTATAAATATTAGTTGTAATTTTGTTTTTGGGAGTTAGACAATTTGTTACGTTTATTTTGGATTTGAGAATTGACTTGCAAACACTGTGCATTTAATTCTTGAAGTGTAGTTAAAATATTGCTTTTTTGTTCGTCAATTCAAGATTTTGGATTTCACTTACTCTAATTATAAGTTCATGATTTATTTTACCAAACTTATTATGAATTGTGATCACCCAAGCATGAGTAGATAAATCCACAACTAGGATTGTGGAACCATGAGTAATTAACAATGTAAACCTAATAATTAAGTAATCCTTGAATAGTATTTATGCATGTATTGTTGATCTCTTTGTTTTGATTGATTTTTAATGATGACCAACATTAGAACTCGCCTTATTCCTACTTTTCCTACCAAGGAAGTAATGAATGGAAAAGAGATTAAACAACGAAGATTTAATGTTGATAATCCGCTATCTAATAGCATAACCTAAATATGTGAGGGCTAATCTGTGGTCCAGGGTAAGGGTTAGTAAAACATACACCCATAGACCGACCAAGTTGCGTGGTGAAATTTCCTACTTGGACGACTAATCTCTTAGGAGATACCTAACTTACAGACTTTGCATGTCAAATATAAGGGTTACTATTATAAGGTTTATTGCGCTAAGAACTTGTGGGGAATACATACACCTTAATTTCATCGTCTATTGATCTTACAAAACGTTGAAGCCTATTTACTTGGTTACTTGCTGCTAAAATTGATCAATAAATATTTTGTGTTACAAAACCCCCTTTTCACGGAGATAATCTGACTAAAAGTACAATCAACAGGTTAATTAGCCCAAGTCTAGATCTTGTTCCTCATGGGATCGACTCTAACCTCTATTAGGTTCTTTATTTAAACAACGACCGCTTATACTTCTATATGGAAGTGTAATTTTGGCATATCAAATGTTGGCTGCTTCAAGAGAAAAAGGCTTTTAGATTAGAATAATTTTATTATTGCACTATTAGTCAATTATTTCCTGATTTAATTTTTATTTTTGTTTTTGTTTTTTTATAGGTCTTATTTACCGTGTATGTCAACTATAAGGAGTCCAGGTAATTCCCTGACCACTTATAATAAAAAATTAAGAAAAACTCTTCAAAGAATGATCAGGCTGTAACACCTCAGATTCAGAGAAGGAAAAAAAAATATTCATTTCACAGCCAATTCGGCGAAGTAACTCGAAAACGCCGAACGACTCGGTGATCCGCCGAGTTGAACTTCTCGCCCTTTTGTCTTGATTTATGCATCCAGTTGTTCTGGAAGGCAAGCTGGATAGAGCTCGCCGTTCCATTCGGCGAGTCACAAAAATGCATTCCCAATAACCTAGTTAGCTTAGTCCATGAGCCGACTCACTGGAAGTTTCGGTGAGCTAAAGGATCACTCGGAGAGTCGCCGAGTGGCTTTTGGCAAACTCCAGCGTTTCTTGTTTTCAGTTTTTAAGTCACGGACTTCTGTGTCTTTACAAATTATTTTAATTCAATACCATGTCATTTTATCCATCACCTAAAGACCTATATAACTGTTTTACCCCAAATTTCCCCAATTTAAATGATTCTCTCAAATTCCTAAAAGAAGAACAAGTGTCCCTCTCAAATATGTATCTCTCTAGAAGTTGAAGAAGAAAGATAGGGTTTTCAAGATAAGTCTCCAATTCCACCATTGAAGTCAAGCTTTTCGCATTGAGGTATGTTAGTTTTCATCCATGGAGTCCTTCCATTCATGGAGTTCCCAAGCTCTCCTATTTTCAAAGATAGAGATCCCCAATTGAGTTAGGGTTTCTCCTCTATGTTATGGGTTCTCTTGATTATTGATTTAATTGATTGAATTATAATCTTTTATGCATGAATTGAGTTAATCTCATGTCTTTATGATATTCCCCCATGAACCCATATAATTTCCATGTTTTCCAAGTTATGATCATATAATGTGGGTGTTGGATTATGAAAGAAGAGTTTATGAAATCAAACATGTTCTTAAGAAATTTATGTAAATATTTTAAGGATGCTTTGAGATTGAAGTATCAATGATAATGTTTTTGTTGTGTTGTTGAAATGATTTTCTCATATAGACATGAAAGCATGATATGTGAAAGGGCATTCTCACATAATAATGGTTCATAGAGTGAAAGGTCTTCTCACCTAAAATGAACCAATGATAAGAAGATATGCTAATGTTGAGGCAAGAGGCACCCATGCTCTCTAATTGAAATGACAAGAGGCGATTACCCATGTAATACGATGTAAGGACATGAGGCGATTTCCCGTGTTCCATTATAAGCTAAGATGAATATCACTAAGAACTAGTCCGTGGAAGTTAAGCTTAGTACCGAGTGGACAAGTGGTGATTACCCATGTCCCATTCACTATGTGCCAACATAGGATTGTCTAGATAGACATTAGCTAGTGGATCCACATAAGCTATAAGTTATTGGTCCTTTCTTTGGAAAGTAGGACACCCATTTTTGGTGTGGGAGACACCGGATTCCATGTTGATAGCTCACATGATCTTATATGTCGGTTAAGGCTACTTCCCACAAGCGAGTTATGATGAATTAAGGTTACTTCAAGGAAGTATCTCACATATGTTTTAAGATGATGTTCAATTGCATTGATCATGTTTTATGACTTATGCTTCCTAACATTCGAGACTCGTGTTTTAGCTTGATCATTGCATGCTCATGAAAATGTCCCTTTTTAACAAGAACTGTATGTTTTATGCATGACTATCATACTTGGTACATATTTTGTACTAACGCATACTCTTGCCTACACTTCCCCAAATGTAGGGTCTAATAGTCAGGGTTCCCAATTTCGTGGCTTGAGGTTTCTTTGAGAGATTTCGAGCTTTGGTGAGTCCTCATGCTTTGAGGACCAGACTTTATTGGTTTTCAGTCTTTCCTTCTTTTCAGTTTTGCACCTGATGTATGGGCTAGGCCCAATTTCAGTCTTATGTACTAGATGGGTATTGAGACGATGTTTAGATTTCTGCTTAGCTTTATAAAACTTTGATGTATTGAACTGTCTTTTAAACCTCTTGAATTCTATTTCTTATGTTATGGATGCTAAATGACTTGTATGGGGCCTCTCGGGGTCCTATACGCCATGTTACCTTGGTAATCTGAGCACAAGGTTTAGAAAGGTCCCAGGAAGTCTCATAAGCCACGTCGAGTAGTGTCTTGTTCATGAGTGTAAGGTGCGCCACATTTATGAATGAGAGGCTACAAGATAATTAGGAAACTCCACTTCTTTCATTACTCTAAAGTATTGCGATATATTTTAACTCTATAAGGTCTCTCTCCTAATCCTTATCCGATGCACTAAATGATATGGCTACTCGAAGAGCTTATGTTAGAAGGAATGTGAGGGAGAATGTGGAACAAAAAGCTCCTCCTCAAGCTCCATAAGCTCCGGTCGACCCCTTTGCCGAGCAAGTGACTAATGTGGAGTTCAGGGCTGATTTTCAAGTATTGGCTCAAGCCATGACGGCCCAAGCCAATAGGGAGGTTATGGTTCCCATGAACCTAAATGTGGGTAAGACGAAGTCTAGAGTGAGGGACTTCACTAGAATGAATCCCCAGAGTTTCATGGTTCTAAGGTTGAGGAAGATCCTCAAGAGTTCATCGATCAGGTCTACAAGGTGTTGATCATCATGGGAGTGACGCCGGTGGAATTGGCCGCTTATCAATTTAAGGGTATTGCTCAAATATGGTTCAACCAATGGAATGAAAGGAGGGCAGCTGATGCGGGTCCTCTTGATTGGGAAACATTTAAGGTTGTTTTCCTTGATAGGTTCTTTCCCTTTGAGATGAGGGAGGCAAAGGTCCTTGAGTTTATCAACCTTCGTCAAGGAAGTATGTGTGTGAAGGAATATGCTTTGAAGTTCACACAATTGTCTCGATATGCTCCCACTAAGACTGCCGATCCTAGGGAAAGAATGGGTAAGTTTGTCTCAGGTGTGTCTGAAATGGTGGTTAAGTAATGTCGTACCACTATGCTTGTTAATGACATGGATATTTCCCGTCTCATGGTTCATTCTCAACAAATCGAAGAGGAGAAACTTAAGGAAAAGTCTAGGCTAGAAAAGAGGGCTAAAACCAGAGATTATAACTTCTCTCATGCAAAGTCCGATGGACATGGTCGTTCTAAGTTCCGATAAAGGTTTTTTGGCCAAGGTTCCTCCAATGCTCCTCCTAAGTTCAACAAAGATAGGGTGTCTAAACCTAAGCCTCAAGGAGGAAATGGTAGTGGGTCTTTATTGCCTACTTGTGCTAAGTGTGGAAGGAAGCACGAGGGTAAGTGCCTAGCGGGTTCCAATGCTTGTTTTGGTTGTGGTAAGATGGACCACAAGATAAGAGATTGTCATTCAGTTGCTAAGAATGAAGGAGATAATCTCCGAAGAGCTCAACCTAATCCTTCATCTGGTCCTAGTAGAGGTCAGAAGCAAAACTGATATTATGCACTTCAGACTCATGGTAAGCAAGAGGGTTGTCTTGATGCGGTTACCAGTATTTTGAAAGTCTTCCAACTTGATGTTTATGCTTTACTTGACCCTGGTGCTACCTTGTCTTTAGTGACGCCATATGTGGCTATGAGGTTTGATGTTCTTTCGAATGTGTTGTTAGATCCTCATTCTGTCTCTACTCGTGTTGGTGATTCTATTCTAGCTAAGAGGTCTATAGAAAGTGTCTCGTTTCCTTGTCACATAAAGTGACTCTTGTTGATTTAGTAGAGCTTGATATGCTAGATTTTGATGTTATACTTGGTATGGATTGGCTGCACTCATGTTATGATTCTATTGATTGTAGAACTCATGTAGTCAAGTTTCAGTTTCCGAATGAGCCTGTCCTAGAATGGAAAGGGGGAACTTCTATGCCTAAGGGTCAGTTTGTCTCTTGACTTAAAGATAGCAAGATGATTTCTAAGGGTTGCATTTACCATCTAGTTAGGGTGAGGGATATAGATTCCGAAATCACTACTCTTTAATCGGTCCCCGTGGCTAATGAGTTTCCGGAAGTGTTCCTAGATGATCTACCCGGTATTCCTCCCGAAAGGGAAATAGACTTCGGTATTGAACTTCTCCCAAATATGCAACCTATCTCTATTCTTCCTTACCGAATGGCTTCGATAGAATTAAAAGAGTTGAAAGAGCAACTAAAGGATTTGTTGGATAAGGGTTTCATCCAACCGAGTGTCTCTCTATGGGGTGCTCCAGTTTTATTTGTTAGAAAGAAGGATGGTTCTCTCCGTATGTGTATAGACTATCGACAGTTGAACAAGGTTACCATTAAGAATAAGTATCCTCTCCCAAGGATAGATCATTTGCTTGACCAATTTCAAGGGGCGAGTTACTTTTCCAAGATTGACCTTCGGTCGGGTTATCACCAATTGAGGTTGAAAGAAGATGACATTCCGAAACGGCTTTTCAAACGCGGTATGGTCATTATGAGTTTTTGGTAATGTCGTTTTATTAGACTAATGCTCCGGTGGTATTTATGGATTTGATGAATAAGGTGTTTAGAGAATACCTTGACATATTTATGATTGTATTCATTGACGATATATTGATTTATTCGAGAAGTGAGTATGATAACATCAATCATTTGAGGATCATGTTAAAAATTCTCAAAGACCAACAACTCTTTACGAAGTTTAGAAAATGTGAGTTTTGGCTAAGGTTTGTAGCTATTCTTGGTCATATTGTTTCAAGTAAGGGTATTGAGGTAGATCCTAAGAAGACGGATGCGGTTAAGAGTTGGCCTAGACCTCTATCCTCTTCGGATATTAGAAGCTTCGTGGGTTTGGTTGGTTACTACAAAAGGTTTGTTGAGGGGTTTTTGTTGATTGCCTCTCCGTTGACAACATTGACTCAAAAGAAGGCTAAGTTCATACGGTCTGCATCCTGTGAAAAGAGTTTTCAGGAATTGAAAGATAGACTTACTTCCGCTCCGGTGTTGACTTTGTCGGAGGGGACTGATGGTTTTGTTGTTTATTGTGATGCCTCGAGAATTGAGATAGGATGTGTGCTTAAGCAAAATGGAAAATTTATTGCCTATGCTTCAAGACAACTTAAGATTCACAAGAAGAATTATCCTACCCATGACCTTGAATTATCGGCGGTTGTTTTCCCCTTAAAGATTTGGAGGCACCATTTGTATGGTGTTCATGTGGATTTTTTTACCGACCATAAGAGTTTGCAATATGTGTTTAATCAGAAGGATCTAAATATTTGTCAAACAAGGTGGCTTGAGTTTTTGAAGGATTATGACATGAGTGTTCTCTATCACCCCGATAAGGTGAATGTGGTGGTAGACGCTCTTAGTTGGTTGTCTATGGGTAGTGTTGCTTATATTGAAGGTGATAAAAATGAGTTAGTTCGAGATGTTCATAGATTGGCCCGGTTGGGTGTACAGTTAGTGGACTCTACCAAGGGTGGTGTTATGGTTCGCAATGGGTCAGATTCATCTTTTGTGGCGGATGTGAAAGCCAAGCAAGGTCTTGATCCGACTTTGGTTGAATTAAAGGAAGCGGTGCTTAAAAAGTCCGTAGAGGCTTTTTCCTATGGGGGAGATGGTGTACTTGGATATCAAGATCGTTTGTGTGTTCCTAATGTAAATGACTTGAGAGAACAGATCTTGTCAGAATCCCATAGTTCTCGATATTCCATTCACCCGGGAGCCACCAAGATGTACCGTGACTTGCGGGAGATCTATTGGTGGAATGGGATGAAGAACGATATTGCGGGATTTGTGGCTAAATGTTCCAATTGTCAACAAGTGAAAGTTGAGCATCAAAAACCAGGAGGTTTATCCCAAAACATTAGCAATCCTACTTGGAAGTTGGAAGATTTGAATATGGACTTTGTTGTTGGTTTGCCTCGCACCTAACGACAACATGACTCAATTTGGGTGATAGTAGATCGATTGACGAAATTGGCTCATTTCATTCCCGCTAAGGTTTCTTATTCGGCGGAGGATTATGCTACGTTGTAATTGATAGAAATGGTAAGGTTGCATGGAGTGCCTTTATCCATTATCTCCGATCGTGGTACCAAATTCACTTCTGAGTTTTGGAAATCTTTCCAAAAGGGTCTTGGTTCTCGTGTCAAGCTTATCACAACTTTTCATCCACAAACTGATGGGCAAGCATAGCGTACTATCCAAACCTTGGAAGATATGTTGAGAGCTTGTGTGATTGGTTTCAAAGGTAACTGTGATGACCATTTTCCATTAATCGAGTTTGCATATAACAATAGTTATCACCCAAGTATTGGGATGGCTCCATTTGAGGCATTATATGGTAGGAGGTGTATATCTCTTATAGGTTGGTTCAAAGTGGGTGAAGTCGCCTTGATAGGTCCCGAATTGGTACATGAGGCTATGGAGAAAGTTCAACTTATTAGAGAAAGGTTGAAAATTACTCAAAGTCGACAAAAGTCATATGCCGGCGTTAAAAGAAGAGATCTTGAGTTTGATGTTAATGATTGGGTTTATTTTAAAGTCTCGCCCATGAAGGGTGTAATGAGGTTTGGCAAGAAAGGGAAGCTTAGTCCCCGATATGTAGGCCCATATCAAATTTTGAGACGTATTGGTAAGGTTGCTTATGAACTTGAATTGCCTAATGAACTGACATCGGTGCATACAGTTTTCCATGTCTCCATGTTGAAGAAATGTGTTGGTGATCCGACATTAGTACCCTTAGAAGGTTTGAGAGTTAAGGAGAATCTTTCTTATGAAAAAGTTCCGATTGAGATTTTAGACCGACAAGTCAAGAAGTTGAGAAATAAAGAAGTTGCTTTCGTAAAAGTCTTGTGGATGAATCAGTTAGTTGAGGGTGCTACTTGGGAGGCCGAGGACGATATGATTTCCCGTTATCCTCATTTCTTTCCTTCTACCCCTACTCTAGCTTGAGGTATTGAGTTCCTCTTGGTTTAATCTTTGGTGTCATGTGTCTTAGATATTCCCATGATTTCCCCATTTATGCATTATTCATGAAAAACTTAAATTTTGAGAAGATGGGTTTACCTGATTGATTTCTACTTTTTTATGTGCATTTGAGTGTGAGATGGATATAGACTTCATGATATGATGTTTTGAACATGCTTTAGCTTGGAGTTGATGTTTCCTCCTCGGATATGTGTATTTATGTGATTACATGCATGTTGGGATGTTAGATTAAGATTCCTACCCTCCATCTAAAGTCTTGAATCTCATTTAAGGACGAATGTTCCCAAGAGGGAGATAATGTAACACCTCGAATTCAGAGAACAAAAAAATAATAATATTCATTTAGCAGCCAATTTGGCGAAGTAACTCGAGAACCCCAAACGACTCGGGGATCCGCCGAGTAGAACTACTCACCTTTTTGAATTGATTTTTGCATCAAGTTGTTCTGGAACTTTAGGCGAGCTAGATCAAGCTTGTTGTTCCATTTGGTGAGTCGCCAAAATGCATTCCCAATTGCCTAGTTTGATTAGTCCATGAGCCGACTCACTGGAAATTTCGGCGAGCTAAAGGTTCACTGGGCGAGTCGCCGAGTGGCTTTTGGCGAGCTCAAGCGTTTTTTGTTTTCAGTTTTTAAGTCCGGGACTTCTGGGTCTTTTCAGATTATTTTAATTCAATACCATGTCATTTTACCCTTCACCTAAAGACCTATATAAGTGTTTTACCCCAAATTTCTGCAATTTAAATGATTCTCTCAAATTCCTAAGAGAAGAACAGTCTCCCTCTCAAATATTTCTCTCTCTAGAAGTTGAAGAAGAAAGTTAGGGTTTTCAAGACAAGTTTCCAATTTCACCATTGAGTCAAGCTTTGGCATTCAGGTATGGTAGTTTTCATCCATGGATTCCTTTCATTCATGGAGTTTCCAAACTCTCCTATTTTCAAAGATAGAAATCCCCAATTGAGTTAGGATTTTCTCTCTATGTTATGGGTTCTCTTTATTATTGATTTAATTGATTGAATTATGATCTTTTATGCATGAATTGAGTTAATCTCATGTCTTTATGATGATCCCCCATGAGCCCTTATAATTCCCATGTTTTCCAAGTTATGATCATATAATGTGGGTGTTGGATTATGAAAGAAGATTTTTTGAAATCAAGCATGTTCTTATGAAATTTATGTAAATGTTCTAAGAATTCTTTGAGATTGAAGTATCAATGATAATGTTGTTGTTGTGTTGTTGAAAGGATTTTGTCATATACACATGAAAGCATGATTTGTGAATGGACATTCTCACATAATAAGGTTTCTTCGAGTTAAAGGTCTTCTCACGTAAAATGAACCAATGATAAGAAGCTATGCTAATATTGAGGCAAGAGGCGATTACCCTTGCTCTCTATTTGAAATAACAAGAGGCGATTACCCATGTTCCTTTATGAGCTAAGATGAATATGACAAAGAACTAGTCCGTGGAAGTTAAGCTTAGTACCGAGTGGACAAGTGGCGATTACCCATGTCCCATTAACTATGTGCCAACATAGGATTGTCTAGATAGACATTAGCCAGTGGATCCACATAAGCTAGAAGTTCATGGTCCTTTCTTTGGCAAGTAGGACACCCCTTTTCGGTGTGGGAGACACTAGATTCGAGGTTGATAGCTCACATGTTCTTATATGTCGGTTAAGGCTACTACCCACAAGTGAGTTATGATGAACTGAGGTTACTTCAAGGAAGTATCTCACATATGTTTTAAGATGATGTTCATTTGCATTGATCATGTTTTACGACTTATGCTTCCTAACATTCAAGACTCATGTTTTATCTTGATCATTGCATGCTAATGAAAATGTCCCTTTTTAACATGAACTATATGTTTTATGCATGGTTATCATACTTGGTACATATTTTGTACTAATGCATACTATTGCCTACACTTTCCCAAATGTATGGTCTGACAGTCAGGGTTCCCAATTTCGTGGCTTGAGGTTGCTTTGAGAGATTTTCAGCTTTGGTAAGTCCTCATGCTTCAAGGATCGGACTTTATTGGTTTTCAGTCTTTCCTTCTTTTCAGTTTTGGACATGATGTATGAGCTAGGCCATATTTCATTCTTATGTACTAGATGGCTATTGAGACGATATTTAGATTTATGCTTAGCTTTATAAAACTTTGATGTATTGAACTGTCTTTTAAATCTCTTGAATTCTATTTCTTATGTTATGAATACTAAGTGGCTTGTATGAGGCATCTCGGGGTCCTATACGCTATGTTACGCCTAAGTGCTACCTTGAGTCGTGACACAGGCAAGGTCAGAATCTAGGACTGAATGATGATCCTATCTACGAGGGTCACGAGAAGGTTGCTGGAATTCAACTTCCAGGAGTAGTGGAGGTACCAAGAAACAACTAGAACAATCCTATGATAAACCAAACTCAACCATCACCCGATGTGTGTAATAACTACATGGTTGATCATAATGTTATACGATCGATGGGTTCTACTGTAGTACCTTCATTTCCACATGGTCACACGTTTGTTATCAATAGTAGTCTGATGCAAATGCTCACATTCAAAGGGTTTTTTGCTGGGTTACCTTCCTAAGATCCATATGCTCATCTGAAAGTCACTAGTGTTTGTAAGAGCAGTGTGGGAAAACCAGATCTAGAGATGAACATGATTGGTTTAAGGGTGTTCCCACTATCATTAACAGGTGATGCCACAGTGTGGTTTTGTGAGCAACCGTATAACTCAATCTTTACTTGGGACGGGCAACACAAAGTGTTCTTTGATAAATACTTTCCGGTGTCTAAGAATTTGAAGCTTTTATAGAATCCATAATTTGTAACTTCACCTGGGAGTCAGTAATTAATGCATGGGAAAGATTCACCGGCTATATGAGGAGTGTTCCAAATCACCGAATTAATGATGAATATCTCAAGGAGTTCTTTTAAAGAGGATTAGATGAAAATTGCAAAGCAGTGTTGGACACTATTTCTAGAGGATCATACAGAGCTAACACATCTCAACAAATAGTGGAGAAGCTAGAAAAGATTACAAAAAACAATAAAGCTTGGAGCACTAGAACTTCGGCTACCACAAAGAGCACTTTTTCAATACAAACCACATGAAATCAGTCCAATGA
Source organism: Solanum etuberosum (assembly GCA_029582245.1). Lineage (NCBI taxonomy): Eukaryota > Viridiplantae > Streptophyta > Magnoliopsida > Solanales > Solanaceae > Solanum > Solanum etuberosum. Next base: position 57,412 of record JAJONR010000020.1, read on the forward strand.
TGATGTTCGTGAAGAGATGGAACAGTTGAGAACAGAGGTTGGACTAGTATTGAAATATATTTGTGGGAGTGCGGAGAACGTTATTGCAGTACATTATCATAATAGAAGACCACCGGCTGATGAGTATATATATGAATAGGATGCAAATTTTGTGAATGAGCAGACGGGGGGTTCCGGACTAACACCCATGTATCCAATCAGGATAATTGGTGCCAAGGTCAAGGAAATCAAGATCGGAACTTTAGTGATTACAACTATGAAGGGAACTACAATTGTGATAATACCTACAACAAAAATGGATATAATAACATAAACAACAAGAGTGACTTATATGTTCCACCAGGAAATCGAGATGGAGGATCAAGTTTGAATCGAAATAAGGATATAATGGCTAAGATAATGAAAAGGTTTGACTTGACTGATCATAATGTGAAAGAGATGCATACTGATTTATCAAGCATTGGGCAAAGGGTAGATTCACATGTTGTATCTATGAAGCAGGTTGAGCAACAACTGAGTCAACTATCTTCAAGTGTGAATCCACGTCAACAAGGAACACTTCCTAGCAATACTATCCAAAATCTAAAGAATGATGGACATTGCATAGCAGTTACTACTCGAGGTGGAAAACAGTCTATTGACCCTCATTGTCAATGGAGGTGGAAAGTGCAAAGGAACTGGAAGCGGATGAAGTTGAAATAGTTGAATAGCCAAAAGATCAGAATGAGAAAGAAGCAGAAGTTACTCAAAAGATCGTTCCAATGCCAAGACCTCAATCTCCCTTCCCACAAATATTGGTTAGTAAAAGTAAAGAAGGGAGGTATCACAAGTTCATATCCATGTTGAAGAAATTGTCGATAAATGTTACTTTGATTGAAGCACTAGAATAGATGTCTGGTTATGCTAAATTTATGAAAGATCTTGTGACAAAAAATAGGGCTATCGGTTTTGAAGGTGATGATACGTTGCAGTGTTGTAGTACCATTACTACTAGATCGTTAGTACAAATGAAGAAGGATACCGGAGCATTTACTATCCCATGTACTATTGGCATACTACACTTTGCTAAGGCCCTATGTGACTTGGGTACTAGCATAAGTCTAATGTCGTTGTATGTGTTCAAAAAGTTGGGCTTGGGAGCCCTTAAACCAACTACAATGCAACTACTTATGGTTGATCGGACTGTGAAGAAACCAATTGGGGTTCCACAACATGTTCTAGTTAAAGTTGAGGCATTTATATTTCTAGAAGATTTTGTGATATTAGACTGCGAGGTTGACTTTGAAGTGCCTATCATCTTAGGATACCATTCCTTACTTCTGGGCGTGCTTTAGTTGATATGTATAGAGGGCCGATGAAATTCTATTTGAATAATGAAGAGGTGAAATATGATATATGCAAGTCGGTGAAGCATCAAAGTGATTTTAAATCGGTGTCCGTTGTGAATTATACTATTGAGAAGGAACCACAAGTGTCAATTGAGGAGAGATTATGTGTTGAAGCATTATCTACTGTGATCATGAATTTTGATGGAGAGTGCATTGAGGAGTACGATGCTTTAGTTGCTGCACTTGATGGGGAAGACTACACTCTTCTCTCACCAAAGAAGCTGGATTTAAATTTGAAGAATTGAGAAACTTCAACTAAAAAACAATCTATTGATGAGGCTCTAAAGATTGAACTACAGGCTCTCCCATCTCACTTGTGTTATGTGTTCTTGGGATAAAATAATACTTTGTTTGTCATTATTGCTGCTCATTTGGACGACAGTCAAGTAGAAGCTTTGATATCAGTGTTGAAGCGATTCAAAAGGGTGATTGGATAGATGATTTCTAATATTATTGGTATTTCTCCGGGTGGCGCTTGGCATAATATTAGGAAAAAGACATGAGAAGATTCCACATCCTATATATTATGCAAGCAAAGCCCTGAAAATTGCTCAAAAGAACCATATTGTCACTGAACAAGAATTGTTTGTTGTAGTATTCGCGTTTGAGAAGTTTAGGTTCTATTTTCTTGGCACTAAAGTCATTGCACACGAATCATGCTAAAATTGAGGTATGTTATGGCAATGAAGGACGCCAAACCGAGACTATATTGATGGGTGTTATTGTTGCAAGAATTTGATTTTGAGGTAAAAGATAGAGAAAGGAACATAAAATCAAGTAACTGATCACATATCCAGTTTAGAGGAAGAAGCAATGTTGAAGTTAGCTGATGGAGTTGAGATTGATGATATGTTTCCAAACGAATCGATTTTGGCTGCTTCTTTTGATCTTATCCCGTGGTTCACAAATTTTACTAATTATTTGGGGAGTGATGTGGTTCCTTCAGATTTGTCGTTCCACCAAAGAAGAAAATTCATGTCTGATATGAAGAAACTTTTGTGGGAGGAGCCTTATCTGTTTTGTGTCTATACTGATGGGATTATTCATCGTTGTGTTCTTGAGGTTTAGATGATGAGTATATTGAAAGTTTTCCATTTGTCCTTTGTTAGTGGTCATCATAGTGTTATTCGGACTACTCAAAAGACCATGTAGTGTGCTTATTATTGACCTACTATCCCCCAAGATTCTCATGATTTGACTAGGTCTTGTGATTGCTGTCAAAGAGAAGGAGGTATTTAAAGGAAGCAAGAACTCCCACTTAATCCTATCCTTGTGATTGAATTGTTCGATGTTTGTGGCCTTGACTTTATGGGTCCATTTGTGAGTTTGAATGGGATGATGTACATACTTGTGGTGGTTGACTATGTATCTAAATGGGTGGAAGCCGTTGCGCTTTCAAACAATGAAAGAAAGAGTGTCACCGCATTCTTGAAAAGGAATATGTTCTAAAGATTTGGTACACCAAGGGCAATTATCAGCGATGGAGGTTCTCACTTTTCTAATCAGTTGTTCAAGGAGTTTCTTGAGAAAGTATGGTGTTCGATACAGTGTAGAAACTCCTTATCATCCACAGTCTAGTTGGCAAGTTGAAGTATTCAATAGAGAGATTAACCAAATCCTTACAAAGACTGTGAATGCAAACAGAACTGACTGGTCGAGAAATCTTTATGATGCTATATGGGCATACCATATTGCATTCAAGACTCCTATGCGTATGTCCACTTACAAACTTGTGTTTGGGAAGTCTTGTAACTTGCATGTAGAGCTAGAGCATAAAAAGATGTAGGCACTTAAGAAGTTGAATCTAGAGTGGGATCCTGCATCAAATCAGAGGTTGAACGAGTTGAATGAGCATGATTAGTTTCTCCTAAAAGCATATTAAAGTACATCCTTTTATAAAGAAAAGATGTAGTAGTACAAAGATCAAAAGATTGAAAAGCGTGAATTTGTTCCTGGTGATTTGGTTCTTCTCTTCAATTCAAGGCTACGCTTATTTTCTGGCAAACTCAAATGAAAATGGACGCGACTGTTTAGAGTGGTTGAAATTGAGAATGAGGAAGGAACAAGATTTAAAGTGAATAGACAGTGGATAAATATCTACTTAGGCCAACCAGAGGAAGTCAAAGAGGTGATTGAAGAATGAGATCTTGATGAATTCTAAGTAATCAAAGTGTCTGCGTCGTGTCGTGATGTTAAATCAAACGCGGCTTGGGAATAAGCAACCCAAGATGTAATTTTGTTATTTTTGAAAATTTTCTATGTTTTAAGTTTGATTTTTTTAGAGAGCTATAGCTAATAGCTTCATTTCTGACTTCTCATCATGAAAGAGTAAAACTAACGTGGCACATTTTATGCCAAACAGTATCTATATAATGTTATAGTTATGTTTGCCTAATAACCTATATGTTGCTGTTGTAATTTGTGTGATCTGCTCTCTTGATGTCTGCTATGTTTTTCCTTCTTTTTCTTGATACAATCCACCGGATAATCACTCATTTCTCATGACATATATATAACCTTCCACTGGAAGAGTGCCATAAGCAGGAAATCTAGATTCAATTGACTTCTAGTTTGGTTGAAATTTTGAGTTTATGTTAAATGATACGTGTGAAATATTGTAGGAAAAATTTACCAATGATGACATGAATGCAGAAAGAACATGTCCTTCAACATATGAAAAGGTTGTGGAATAATTGGAGAGGATCACTTCACAAGAATATGAAGTCTAAGCCATTTTGTGATGCTCTAAAAGATGTGCCAAGAGGGGTAGACAAGAGTGATTGGGAATGGCTGGTTCAGGAGCATTTCTTAAGGGACAAGTTTAAGGTACAACTCCATAGTATTTATTTATTAACATGTTATTTGAAGTGACTAACTATATATAATTTTTATGTTATTTTGTGAATATAGGAAACAAGTACAAGAAACACTATCAACAGGTCTAAGTTTAATATGCCTTATCGTACAGGGAGTAAGCCTATTAGAGAGATTATTTATGAATTGGTAAGTAAGTTTTGTAACTCTTTATGAAGTCTGTTGTTTGTTAAAATGATTTCTTTGACTTGTTTATTTATATGTTAAGGGAGGTAAAGATGGTAAGCCACCAAACATGGATACTATCTTCTTCGAGACTCGTAAGAAGGATAACAAGCTTGTCGAACCTGAAACAAATGCAAAATATGTATGTTTACTGATAAATTTTATTTTAAATCATTTAACTTTATGTGTTGTATTATTTTAAGTTTTCTTGTATTTTATAGGCTGAAATCCAAAAATTGGTTCAATCAGATTCTTCTCTTACAAATATTGAGGTTGTAGAAAAGTGTTTTGGACCTCAATGTAAGAGTCATGTAATTGGATTTGGTGGCGGGATAACGGCTAACGAGTTGAAAGGTGGGAACTCTTCAAAGGCTGCATTGTTAGATAAATTGAATGCACGTGAAAAAGAAAATGAATCACTAAAAAGACGCATGGATGAGTTAGAGAATAAATGTGAACGCATGGATGGGCTAGAGAGTAAATATGAACAACTTGCAAGAGTACTGCTTGGTCAGCCTTCAACACCTACGTCTTCAAGTGATCAGTAGATGGTAGGTTAGTAAATTGATTTTTCTTTCTCTTTGTGATGTACTCAAGAGACCGGGAGGAATTTGACTGCTCTTTTTTCCTTAGTTTCTTGTTATAACCTGCTTGCTATTTACCAATTACAATTGATTCCAAGCATCAACATCCTAATTGCCTCTGGTAGAGTGCAAAATCAAGTTCCATTTCATAGTGAATGTTGTATTTTAATCTTTTCTTCTAAGTTTTGCTCTTCATCTGGTTTTCTGGACAAGCATACCCTATGTTTTTATGTTTTAGGTGAATTAAGGTAGTGTTCCTATATGACATCTATGTCATTAGGAGGTTGTCAATGGTACCATCTTTCAATAGATGACAACCATATCTAAATGATCGTTGTCCCCTGTATTTCATCATATATACTAGTAACACCTCTTTTTCTAGTAGATAGTTTGTGTCCTCTACACATACAAGAAAATCTATATGAAACTGAGTGAGACTAACTAATAGTTGTAGAGTAAAAAAAATTATACAACATTTGAAATTTCTATGTCAGACGTCGCTATGCTCTATTAAGAATGTTGTGGAAACATATAGACCTACATTAGCAGATGAATTTCTTGAGGCCTCTCCATAGTCTTTAACTTATAAACCTAAAAACATTAACAAGCATATTGAGATTGGGAAGTAATACAACACCACTTCTTTAGAAGTCTTCATTGATTTAGCAGTAATGAAGAGTAATAGAGTTGAGGATAGAGCTATGTTTTATTACATAAAACTATGTTAATCTCAGTGCAGTCTTCGGATGAGGAGGTAATACACGGCATTCCAATTAAAATAAATAACCTTAGGAGGTAATGTCTTCCACATAATTTTTTAAGGGGAACTATTAATTATCTGATTTTGAGTACCAAGTTGCCTGTCGCATTCTTTCATAGTGAATATGCTATTGCTTTCCCAAAAAGTAGTACCTGTTTTGTTCTCATCATTTTTCCATTTTTGTTTTGTGCTATGGTGGAGCTTTATCCACATTAATTTGTTGAGCATTTTTGTTATGTTGAATGAACCTGACACGCTAGATTGCTCCCTCTTCATACCACTTGAAACACTACAACATCCAGATATTTGACTACTTCTGTGATCAGTCCCAACATCATTGTCGAAATCCATTTTTGAAGAAGAACTCAAGCTTAGACATTCCATGAATAGTCTCCCAGGTCCCATTCCACAAGCAAAATTAAAATTCTCAGTACCAAATAAGCTCCCTTCATTTCTTCCAACTTTAGTTTGAGTTTTATGGCTCATGCTCCTTTTCCCCGACGCCCCTCTCTCAATTGATCCCGATCGATAGCTTCCATTGTTGTTCCTCAAAACAGACTTCTTGAAATCAACATCCATGACTTCAGACTTGCTATCTGCAACAATTACACTAGACTTCTCATTGAATCCTTGATTACCTAAAAGATCCCTCTTTAGGAGAACATTATTACCAAACACCGTACTAATACGAGCATGTACAGTACACACAGTCCTGGCAAAAATTTCAACAACTTTATCATAAGTCTGATTCCAAAGTGAAACATCTTCTAAATGCCTCACATCTTGTTTCTGCCAAGCCAATTTCTGCTCAAATACCTTTCTACTTTCCTCATGTTGATTCTGCTTAAATTTCTTTGTTGCCACTTCCAATTCATTCAATACAGCCATCTCACAATACAAACTAGCTGTAGAATTCACATATCTCTCTCTATTTTCCTAACCATCCCCTCCATATCTTTAACCAAAAATCCCAAATCCTTCACATCAATAATCCCAGAAATAACATCCCCATAAACATGATGAAAGTAAGGCAGGAGTTGTACATTTTTTCCCAAGCCTAGACACTACACTAGCAACCCTATTCAACTCATCAAGTTTTTCAACAAGTACTAATTCAAGAAGCTTTTCTTCATTTTCAGAAACTAAAGCCTTTACTCATACAGACTTAAAGATCTAATTTTTAAGCTTAAGAATCTCACAATCAGTCAAAGATTTATGAAGATGAATAATCTTACACATCATATTAGCAACTTCAAATGAAAATATCCCTATAAACAACTTATCTTGCTGGCTTTGTTTCTTCATAGATAATTTCTTTGAATTTTCAATAAGTAAAGAGTGTTTCTTGACATTAGTACTTACCTGACTATCCATCCTCAAACACCAAGGCTCAGCCACCTGACAATATAGTGTAACTTCCAAGGAGTGATACCTTTATTGGTAAATCAGATCACCAAAAGGAGTGTATAACATCAAATTTCAAGTTTCCTCACCCCATTCATACAACACCATTCCAATCCAGTGATATGAGTCCTTTCTTCAAAGTCATATTATCAAATCTTTTCAACATCTCTCGTGTTTTTTAAAACATAGTGTAACTTTTAAGGAATGATGCTATTGTTTAGAAATTAGTTCAACCAAACGAGTGAATCACAATTCCACTCCAGCGAATGGATTCCAGTCTTCAAAGCCATAGTTTCTGCAAATTAAGTTGGTCTCTATTCCTAGTGGCATGGCATATTCTATACAGATGCAACCTTTATTTATAAGTCATGGCTTCCTTTTCAATTGTATTTCCCTTTTAAAGTTGTTTTTCTAATCATTTATATTTTTATTAACTTAAAAGCTATAGATTTTAGAAGTTATAAATGTGATGTAGTTTGTCTAATGCCTTCAGATTTTACAAATAGAAAGTTGAAATGGGCAGGAGGTTGTAAACATTCAGAAATACTTTTGGAGGCCTATCTGTTTGTGTATTTTCTGGACCATTTGGTCTGATAGAAATAGTGCTTGTAAACATAAATGTGATGTAGTTTGGCTAATGCCTTTAGATTTTACAAATATACTAGAAAGTTGAAATGGACAGGAGGTTGTAAACATCCAGAAATAATTTTGGAGGCCTATCTGTTTGTGTATTTTCTGGATCATTTGGTGTGATAGAAATAGTGCTTGTAAGCATAAATGTGATGTAGTTTTGCTAATGCCTTCAGATTTTACAAATATAATAGAAAGTTGAAATGGGCAGGAGGTTGTAAACATCCAATAACAGTTTTGGAGGCCTATCTGTTTGTGTATTTTCTGAACCATTTGGTCTGATAGAAATAGTGCTTGTAAACATAAATGTGATGTAGTTTGGCTAATGCCTTCAGATTTTACAAATATACTAGAAAGTTGAAATGGGGAGGAGGTTGTAAACATCCAGAAATAGTTTTTGAGGCTCATCTATTTGTGTATTTTCTGGACCATTTGGCCTGATAGAAATAGTACTTCCTTTGAGAACAAAAAGTATCATATTTCTAGAATCAAGAACCTTTGTCTACACATTAAGGTGTAGCAGGGTGGGGTAGGGCAGGAGGGAAAACAAAAGAACTATTTAATGGGGTAGCGTTATTTTGATTTGAGGTTTATACGATAGTCTTCTCGCTCTTTCCTACTTCGTGTATCGCATTATTTTTTTTGGTAATTAAACAATTTTATTCATGCCAAAGTGATAATTACAGAATCAAACAGGCCTTACCCCTCCAAAACAGTAAACAATCTTAAGGTACTAAGTACAAATTCTCTTTCTATTACAATTTGATTATCGATATTAGCCTACTAAAATTTGTGAAGTTATCTAGTGTGCTTGAGATTCAGATGTCTCTTCGTGAATGTCCTCAGGGCATGTGGTTGAGCATATCTAAATTTGCATGTGTACAACTATCTCTCTTGCTACCCTCGACTCTTGACATTGGCAACTCTGAAATCTTTTCATGTTCTGCTTCCTGCATATTAGAGATGTTACTGTAGCAAACATACTAACATATTATGCCTCCCTCTTAGAAAAAAAATAAGTTGGTGGCCTCGGATGTGCTCTCTATTTTGGTCTGATGGCTGTCATACTTTTTCTTTTGTAATTTCTATATTGAATTGGCACTCTGCTTCCCAAAAGATGACTCATCCAAAGTTTGCAAGGTTCAAATTACTTTAATTCATGTATGTACTCTCTATTCTATTTGAAATTTCTTGATCCTCCCCCTTGTCATCCAAAGCAGGAAAGAGTTACTAGTCCCTTGTTAGTATGTTTTTTTTTGTTGGCCTTATGAACTAATTGTTGATCATTGCAGAAAATCGTTAAATAGTTAATAGATGTTGGTAATAGACTACAAGTTATTGTTCACATGCCTTTTTTTCATACTTTAATGTTTAGCATCTTTTTGAGTAAATACTTTTGAGATTTTATGGTTCTTCTTTAAGATTTTATTCTTTGTTTTTAAATTGACATAAGTTTTTTTCTTACAGCTCAAGAATTTGAATACGAAGAGCATATCGTTCAACAATGTACGGAGTAAGTTGAAGTTCAAGAGGGATTTTACTTTAGTTAGGGGTAGTTTAAATTAAAGACAATGTTTTATTATTTATTTGTTGCAATTTTTCTCTTTTTAGGAGTTGATAAAGATATGTTACGCTACTTGAATATGATATATCTTTCTTTAATTAGTTCTTTGTATTAACCATGAAATTTTATATAATGAATTATATTATTTAGTTTATTTTTGAGTGTTTCTGTGTACATTCAATAACTAATATTATTCACTATATAATTTTTTGTACAACAACAAATGAAATTGGTTCTTTTAAACTCTTTTATAATTGGCTTCATAAAAAACTTGAATAAACAACAATTAGCGACAGGAAATATGGTCGTTAATAGTATTGGTATTGAAACTAACATATAATTAACGAAAGAAATTTGGGTCATTAAAAGTACTTGTAGTAAGGGCAAATCCGGTCTTTAAAAAGGGCATATAACGATCGAAATTTATGTTGTTGTTAAAAATACTTTTAGCGACCGTATTTGAACACGGTCGTTAACTTTTAACGTGGGGACCTTTAGCGACTGTTGATGATCGGATTCTATACGGTCATTAATGACTTTTAGCGACCGAATTTAAACCTTTAAAGACCATATTTCCCTTCGTTAAAGACCATTTTTCTTCTAGTGGAAGCAACCCAAGATGTAATTTTGTTAGTTTAGAAAATTTTCTATGTTTTAAGTTTGATTTTTTTGCTAGAATTGGTTAATCTAGGGTCCGTGTCCAAAAAGTTTCAAGAAAATGTAAAAGGAAGTCATAATGTTTGCTACATGTGCAGGAAAGAAAGAAAAATCTGGAAAATATGTATGTGCAGAGGGTCCTACGGATGGGTCCTATAGGTCATAGGAACTCGTACGAACCATAGGCCCTATGCGTAGAATCTTGGTGAGATAAAACTTTGAGGACTAGTTCTACGGTTCCCATTTAAGAGTTGACTATCATTCAATAAATCGTAGATGGCATCAGTAGAATTTAAGTAAAAAAATAGCTGCACCTTTAAGTCTACTAGTGCACAGTACGAACCGTATAAATTTTTACGGTCCGTAGTCTGTACTCATAGACCCCGGATATGTTTCTGAAATTTGCTAAATGTAGAGTCTATCTACGGAACGTAGGAATTCCTATATCTCGTAGACGGGCTTTCGTCAAACCTAATCCGTCTAAATTAAAATGACCCGAACCGCAACCCCTTTCAAATAAAAACCTCCATTTTAAATTCATGCCCCCTTCCCCTTATTATTCCAAACGTTACACCCATTTCACTCCCATCCTTAACCATTTCTCTCCAACTTCCCTCACATTCACACTCAATAAATCAATCATAAAAAATCCATTTATCCATCTCCTTTCTCCCAAAAAATTCCATACTAAGGTCGCGGGTTTGTCGAAGGTGCAAGAACAGGAATTCAAGTTCACATCACTGACGCTACTTCTATTTCACACATATACAGGTATGGGAAAGCCCTTACTCCATTAGTGGTTTGAAATTAAAGTAACTTAACTTAACCTAGGGTTATCTATGTGTGGTACATTAATTTGTATTGTTGTAATGTAGCCCTGGGAATGATGGTTAGTTGTGAGTTTAACTGTTGCATGTTGGTTGTGAATTTTTTTGTAGAACTTGGTTGGTAAACTTAACTTAGGGTTAATTATTGATGCTATGTGTTGTTCGATCAAATAAGAAATATTGTAACCCAAAAGGAGGATGGTTTATAAGTCATGATAAATAGGCTAAAATGCATGAATTAGGGTAGGTTGGGTTAGAGTATTGAAATGACAAAATGTGCATAAGTTTGGTACTGAACTGCTAAAATTTGTAGTTGACGACTTTGATCTATGGGTCGTAGGAAGTCGTACGGACCATAGATCAGTCCCGTCATTTGAATGCACAAAATAGTAGTCAAAGTTTGGAACTACGGTTCGACCTACGGTCCGTATAAATTTTGACGGACCGTACTATTCAATCGTAGATCCAATTTCAGGAGCTAAAATGTTGACTTCCTTTCCTATGGTTGGGTCCTACGGCCCGTAGAAGCTCAACTATATGATCAAAATAGTGTATTTTCCTGCAAAAAAAATTCTTTCTTTTTGGTTACGTAATTTTATTTCCATTTTTCTTGCTTTGTTTTTATATGTTTTTAGTATTAATGAGTCTTCCACATATACCATGCCTCCAAAGGGTACGCCATTGATAAGGGGTAAGTCTAAGTCCACCACACCTTCTTCATGGCTCCAACATGTTAATGAGCCGACTGAAGATGAGTCGAGTCAATCTGAATTCAATCCGGGCACAGGTAATGACTCTCCCAAGGCACAAAGGACCACACGCCAACAGTCCAAGTGACTAGAAATTGTGCCAGTGACAGATGAGATGGAATCCCCTATTAGAGAAGCTTATTCCCAGTATGAAGAGGGAGTACGGGGTTTGGGGAGAAGACAGTGATGAGTCACAGACCTGGTCAGGCTCCGGTTCACATTCTGGATTGTAGTACGAGTCAGGCTTCGGATCAGATTCTGTTGTAGCATTTTCTTCTGATGCATCTGAGTCTGGAGAGGCATATGATCCACCTCCTACTCAAGCTTTTGAGATGGTATTGATTTCCAGAGAACTTAATTGATGGTGTGACAGGGTATGCTTCAGATTTACTTGGACTCCATTCACCAAAATGCACAACAAAAGCATGCCCACCCTACTACGGAGGAGCGGTGGGTATGAAGTAAAGCTTTGAGAGTAAGTATTGTAGTCATGAATGTTGATCACTATGGTTTGAAGGTAAGGTTAATAAGTTGAATTCTGCATGTTAAGGTTTGAGAGTAAAAGTCTATATGAGAATAGAAGACTAATGACTAGAATTATGGTGGAAGACCTTTACCTACTTAGTTTACCTTATGAATGATAGATTGTATGAAGTGATAGAATCACTTGATTTATGATGATATCCATGTCTAACGTAGTAATTCTAGATATTTTAATTTGATATGAGCTTTAAACCTAAGAGGGCAAAATATGACACGATGCATGTTTGTATGAATCTATGTACATGCCTTACGAACACTTTGAGAGTGAAGTGTTAATGATTTGGTTGTTGTTGTGGGATGATTGAAAGGTAATTCTCATCAACTCATAATGAACTTAATGTGAAAGATATTCTCACATAGTAATGGCTCTAGGGTTGAAAGGCTTTCTCATCTAATTGAACCAATGACTAAAGAGCCTTTATATCTAGATCATGGATGGTGATAGTTGCTCATGCATGGTCTAAAGAGTTATTTAGTGAATGAACTTGGATTGATTGTCAAGGACATCCTTCCATGAATCTTGAGTCATAGTAGAGACTTAATAATTATCTTGTGGGATTTAGGCCTAGCACCGAGTGGATATTGAAATGAGATGGAAGTTACCACCTAGTTGAGTTTGGTCTTCTAAAATGGGAACTCTCACCTAGAAGAGTCCGGATTTCCCAAAGTATGTCTCATGTGATGGAAGCCTTCACCTAGTGGAGTTTTGGGTTTCTAGTAACAATCTTCGTATCCCATAACTACGTGCCCCGTAGGAAAGTTAGCTAGTGGATCCAACTAAGCTAACAAATCGATTCTACCATAGGCAAGTGGACCAACCCTTGACGGTGTGGGTAACAGCGGGAGGGGTCATGTGATAGCTCACATGTTCTCATGTCGGTTAAGGTTGTATCCCAACTACAACAAGATTTATAGTTAACTAGGATTATGCTTTGAGTAGCATCTCCTAGAGTTCAAACCTAATGGACTAAGATTATGCTTTGAGTAGCATCTCCTAGAGTCCAACTCAATTAATGAACTAAGATTATGCTTGAAGAAGCATCTCCTAGAGTTTAAAACCATAATGAACTAAGATGTACTTAATGTAGTATCTCATAGTGTTCAAAGTAGCAATAAACTTAGATATGTTTGAGAAGCATCTACTAGGGTTCAAAGTAGTAAGGAACTAAGAGTATGCTTAATGAAGTGTCTCATTGTATTCAACCTATCAATAAACTAAGACGTGCTTAAGGAAGTACCTCCTAGTGCTTTAAGGTCTTAAATAGGAGGTCTAGTCTCCAACCAAGAAGTATGAGTATGATGACCTAAAGGAGTACTTAGTATGGGTAGGATTATGTGGTCTTATCCATGCATTGCACAAGTATGACTTATGGTTACCTACGAAATGTTTCTCTTATATGATGTTTGTTTGATGGATTGTTGCTATAGTTTCCTTCCATGATATGTTGACTAAAGGTTATAGTTTCCTTGTCTATATGAAGTAGGTAAAGAATGAGACCAATAGATGGCAAGTATGAACATTGTGACTCCAAGGTCATGCTTAGTGTGAATGGTATTATGGGATGCCATTCGTGCATTGCACAAGTATGCTTTGAGGTTACATAGGAGTGTAGTGCTCATATGATATGAAGGTCTAAGTGTAGACTATGTCATGAACATAATGTATCTCCTATGCTCAAGAATTATGTCTTATGTTGACTTATGCTTATATGATGCTTATGTTGGAGATTATGCTTATGACTATGTTATTGTCTCTTATGCTTATGTCTCATGTTGACTAACCATTTTGAGATGCTCTTATGATGTTATGCTAGCTATCATATTAAGTACTTTTGTACTAACGCATACTCTTGCCTACATTCTAATCAAATGTAGGGTTCGGTGATTTGAGGTCCATTCTTGAGGATAGGTTTCTAAGGAGCAAGAAGTTGAAGACTTGGTGAGTCCTCATAGTATCGAGGATAAAGCCACCATTTCCTTTATGTCATTTCTTTATGTTTTAGACTTTTGTATGGGCTGCATCCCAAAGTTTTATTCAAGTCAGGTTTAGATGGTTTGAGACAAAGTGTAGTAAGACTTCCGTTTGCATTTTATATAGACTTCGATTATATGGATAATGTTTTAAAATTTCCGTACTTTTCTATTATCTTATGTTATGATATGTTAAGGGCTTGTATAAGACCCCTTCGGGGTCAAGTACGCCATGTTGCATCTAGGGTGTACCCCTGGGTCGTGACACAAAGAAAGCCTAAGATCATTTGTTGAACCAAACTAAATCAAGACCAACATTTCAAGACTAACCAGGCAAGTTCTAGTTAACACAAGTGATCACAAGGCATTATTCATAAAAACTCACCACACATGGCATGAAAATCAATTAAAATGGTTCAAAATCCAATATCATTTTTAAAGTGCAAGTGGCATCAAACATGTAAACCGCTATCGAATCAAATGTCACAAAAAAAGTTATGATAGTTGTCACAAAGTCATTCATTCACACTCAACTTTCAAAAATGGGGGGGGGGGGGGTTATGCTTTAATTCATTCACATGCACGACTATATTCCTAGTACCAATCAAGCCACGACCTCCTAAAAAGATGACAATTTTGCCCTTAAGAAAGTCGTCAACCAATCTATCATCAGGCAACCTCATGCATCTCTTTAGGATTGGCTACTCAGACTTCACCACATCCAACACCAATCAAACACCCACAAGCAATCGACGATTTACCCTTAACAAAGTCGTCACTATATCCATCATCGGGCATCGTCACTCTACATCTAAGAAACCTATAACTCAAAGAAACAAAATAACTAAAAATATAACTAAACCAACCCAACATAATATATCAACAAACCCGATGAGGGCACATCATCCACAAATCCAAAATAAAACCATAGTATAAAAAAACCCGAAAAGGGCAACAACAGATCCAAAATATGAACAAAGTAAACCCGATAAATGAGGCACACCCAACTAAAATTGTAGTTGTGTCCTTGCAGCAATTTAATCTAAAGAGAATACGAGGGCTCTCTAGAATGATCTCACTCAGAAACGGAGGTGTCGGGGTATGAAAGTACACCACCAGTATCATCACCGGACCCACAGAATTTTCGAAGCGTATCCATCATCTTGTATAGAAATTTGGCTTTCTTCTTTTCATGCTCCTTCATATTCTCATGCCTCCTCTTCATATTTTCCATCCTGTGCTTAAGAATTTTCTTATCGTGCGTCAATGTGGTCAAAGTGGAAGAAACAGTCGAAGAGCTCTCTCTAAGTCCAATGCGAATGTGCTGCACTAAATCCTGAATCTGAGACTGGATCCATGCATCTAAGATGTAAACCTGTTCGGAGATGTGAACTAAAGCAGGAGGTCCACTCAGAAGTGGCACAATGGAGGTGGAAGTGGTGCCTTGGCTAAGTAAAGCATTGCTCTCGGCGAAAGTCCCATATGCCAGATCACTAACATTAATCTTCCTCTTCTTGAGCACATGCCCTGGTCCTTTCTTCTTTTGTTGATGAATTAGCTTCTTTAAATTTCTCATGCAATCTCAATCTTGATTGTCTACACCGGCCACCTAGAACAAATGATTGATCAAAGAAGGAAAAGGAAGACTCTTTGTACCTTCAATAACCACCTCTTGCATATGTTGCACAATCAACTTGCCAACATCAACAGGAAGTCCATCCATGATAGCACAAATCAATATAACTTTGTCAGGAGACACATTAGTCTCATTCCTAGAACGGACGAATCAGATACGTATGATGGAAAGCCAAGTCTTAGCCTCGACGGTGAACTCAGTGGACTCAATCTGGGTGTTGTTCTCAACCCACTATGGCCTATGGACATCATGAAGATGTCGCACGAACCCCTCTTTTCCTTCTTCCCTGCCCTTGCAAGGTAAATTTCATTGTCATTATCGGGAAAGCCATAGTATGCATTGATCCTGATGGGGTCAAAGTGTACTTGCTTGCCTCAGACCATGACAATAAAATCATTAGAAAATCTAGATTCGGCGGTGTTGACATAGAATTTACGCACCCATGAGTGATTAGCCTTGATAGGCTCAACAATGAAGCACAACCAACCATTTGTCTCCAATCGGCCATAGAAACCAGGAATGTACTCTTCAAGGTGATCCAAAAGTATTCCCCTCTACTTTATGATGTTTTTTGTGAGAAAAAGGAAATACAATCAGTGGCGCTTGGCAGACACAAAGTGCTCATGATTAAAAATCCCATCCCCACAACATTTTCTTGAACTGGTTCTTTAACTTGGTTGACGTTACCGGCCATGCTTTCGCAAATTTAGTACCTATACAAGATGAAAAAATGTCAAACGAATGCATAGTCATGTAAAGCATTGTATTATTAAGAAATTAGGACAAATAAATGAGTGAAAGATAAATCGAGAGAGCGGGGATGAAGTTACTATTTTTGGCAGTTTTGACTGCCAGGCGGATGACTCATCGTGATCACGAGATGGATCCATATGATTGTGAGCCTCACCTATTCAAGTCATCACGATGGTGGGATTAGACATTGAGATCGAGGCATTTTCAAATTTTTCACATTGCAATCGCGTGATTAGACATCACGATCACCTAGAAGAAGTTCAACCCTGAAAAAGTTTTCACTTAAGCATTTCATCGAACAAGTTATGGGAAACTCATTCTCATGCCATTTTCAACACATTCAAGATCATTATTTCCCCCATTAATCAGTTAGAACCCATACACTACATTAATCAACAACCAAACTCCACAATTTAAGTATTTCAACACTAATTATGATCAAAACTTAAAAGGTGGAACTCAACCCTTTGGAAACTACTTATCAATTTCAAACATAATCAAGAAAGCAAGGGAGAAGACATACCTTAAAGAAAAAAAACATCCTTCCTTGAAGGAGATTCTTGCAAAAGATACTAATTTGAGCAATTTAATTTATAGGAGGAGAAGTTCTTGGGTTGTTTTATTTTTTGGAGATAACTGGTGCCATAAATCTGGTTTTGAGCAAATGTTTTTTTTAAAAAAATCACGCGCTTCATCGGATCACGACTTATAGCCTCGCGATCGCGACCAGGAACTATTTTACCTTACACGATCGCGGCACCAGTCACTCGCGATCGCGAGCCTGAGGGTTTAATGCACCGTGATCGCGTCCAGAGTCTTTTGCAATATCAATGAGTAACTGGGTGCTAGATTTTTTGAAGCTACTGTCCATTTGGGAGACTGCAAGGGAAAAAGGGCGACCGCCCAATTCCATAAGCGCACCAGGGCGTCCAAAATATGCCCACTCTTATTTTCAAAGGTGTTTTCACCACAAACTTCAATCTCAATCAATTTTGTGCATTCAAACCTGCTCAAAACACCACCACAAACTCTTGAAATTATGAGGGTTACTAAAAATGAAAAAATTAAAACTAATCTAGGAATTAAAAATTCAAAATTCAACTAAGTTAGATATCGATGGGTTGCCTCCCATCAAGCACATAATTTAACATCGCGACGTGATGCTGGGTACATCACCCTTTGTGTTTCCACTTCAAGGCAATGAACCGTCTCCCCAACTTGAGATCAATTTTACTCCGAAGAGAATGGGGAGTGAAAGCGAGCATCAAGCGTTTCACCCGATCTCTCTACTTTAAAGACTTGAATTTCTTACCCAGCTTCGAATCATGCTTTCGTTTTGGATCGTTGGGTAAGAGAAAAAGGGTCACTAGGCCATGTGAGCATTGAACTTCATGATTCTTTGCCTTCAAGTGAGTGACACTCTCATCTTCAAATGACCTAGAGTTGCCATATATGATCTGTTTTGCTTTTACTTGCAACTCTAGTATCGTGCTAGTTATTTCGGCTTCTTGGATTGTTATTGCCTTAGGTTGGTTGCACAACCTCAAGAGATCTTCTATATCCACATCACTCCTTTTTATTGTAATGGATTTAAAAATTTCAATTCCGGGAATGAGTGGGATCGTCTCACTACACTAAGAAAGGTGCCCATCGTGAGATCCTTCTTCTCTCTTTTCGGCCATTGGATAATGAAGAGTCTTTATCCTCATGGTTTTTATCACCTTATCCCTAAGAGTAGTGAGCCTCATCTCAAAGTGGACTATGTCAAAGCACCGAGCTCGGTACACTTCTTGAAGACTTTCTATCACATCAGAGAGTAGGTGTAGGACTTTCTCGCCCAAAATGAGCTTAACATGCACGACCTAATAAGGACATGTGTCGGTAGAGGGCATACCATTCCCAAAGATTTCATGATTACAAAAAGCCATTAAAACAAAACAAAAGAAAAAAAGACAACTATTCACAATCTAGATAGAAGTAAACTAGAAATCCTAAATCAATTCAAAACGCCATATTGTTCCCCGACAGCGACGATATTTTTATAGCGCTCAAATCACTCCTCAAAACTAATAAAAAGAGTGAGCGGTCATCGTCGATAAAAAATATTCAATTAAGAGTCGTGGTCGAATCCCACAAGGAATAATGTAACGGCGATTGAAAAGATAAAGGTTAACTAGATAATAGTTTGGATCTAAACATACTAGTTACGAAATTATCAAATAGAAGGCAATTTTTACTTACACTTCTAACGGGGGAAAAGACGATATCAAGCCAGGGATGTATGGAAATTTGGAAAACTTGAGATTTATTTAACACTCAACAATCCATTGTAATTCAATCCAAGATTAATCACTAATAAGTAGGCTAGGTCATCTTTGATTACGCTAATTATCTTTCGATCTCAAAACATTTTATTATGATATCTCCTTTCGGTCTTAATCACACCAATACAAAATAACCCACTACCTTAACTTAGACTTCTCTTTAAAAGAAGCCTTGCACTCAACAATGAAACCCTAACTTTTCATCTTTTGATCTCAAATTCAAGATTCAAAGTCAAAATGTGATTATCAATCTAATTCTCCACTCCAATCAATCTCTTTTGAGCATTGACCGGAGATCGAAAGATAAGATTGAGGGTGCACTCTCAACCCATGAGTTCAAATATGAAAACTAGATTGAACCTATTTCATGAAATCAACCATGGAAACAAGGAACTACAAAAGCAATAGAGTAATTACACAAACACCGAAAATAGCTTTATCTATTTCTAGAAAAAAAGCCCCAATTTCAGACAAGAATCACACCAACATTTCTAACAATTTAAGAACAATGAAATGAACAAATGTAAAATATATTTACTAAGATATAAACATAATCTTCAAATCCACAACAGAAATGTGAGGCAACTTTCTTTCAATCTCTCAACACCAAATAAAAATCTACAAACTATTCTTCAAAAATTAAGCTAAGCTATGAAGAATTCTCTATAATCATATATGGAATGTTGCATCTGTGAACAATGACTGCTCATCAGTGTAAAAAGGGTTTTGGGAACAGATCGGTGAAATTCCCAATCTGTCCAGGCGGCTGGCATTTTACCTTTCGCGGTTGCGACAACTAGCACACGTAATCGTGATGAGTAGTGTCACTGGTTCACGCGATTGTCATCCTTGAACATGTGATCACGAGATTTGAGTAACTTGTGGAACGTAATTTTGACCTCTTCATCAGGTGGTCACGATGAATAATTCATTGTCAGTTCTTCTTCTTTCCAATCTGACCTCTTTTTGCTCCAATTCCACTTGTTTTTTCAAAGATCTTCTAAATCCATTCTCTATTTTATTTTCCTGCAAATATGAAGAAACCCACATTAAAAGCACCGATTTTAAACCAAAGCAAGCCAAAATAAATAAGAAAAAAATCTCAAATGAGTGGAAATTTACTATTCATCAATCTGTATTGAGTGTAAGGGTGAAGTCTGAATAACCCAAACACTCTGATTATGACTTGGGGTTTTCTTTTTCCCCAAGATTATTTAATTCATGTTGAACCGGCATGTTTAGGATGTAAATTATAGAAGTAGACTAGAAATAAAAGCATATGACTATAGATCATGAAATTTATATCATTCTAAATATTGAAACGTGTGCTATATCTGTGTGATAAATAAGTTAATTGTGTAGGATCATTGAATGACATGATAGGAACCGATAAGAGAGCACGACTTAAGCTAAAGCATGAACCTGATACACTAATAATTTGATAGTGGTACAATGTGTCGTGTGTGTATGAGGATAGTTGTTCATTCATATTGTATATGCCAATCTTGAACTTGCCCTGTTAGTCTTGTTGAGATGATTTAATTGTTAATTATGAAAGGATCATAGACCATTGTTGAAAACGAGTCCACTTAAGCCTAAAAACAACCAACCAAATGAAAATGCTCCCTCCGATCCAAACTATTGAACCTGAATTAGACGATTCTTTCAATTTACCCAATTCACCTTCCACGTGAAAAGTGTTAACCTATATTTTGGTCCTCGTCCCTCCTTGGACATCATGCACCTCAACTCAGGTGAAAAGCCTAAGTTGAGGCTGGCTACTCTACAGGATTTTTACCCTTTGTTTTGGCCCTGGTCCCTTCTTGGACATCATGTACCTCAACTCAGGCTAAAAGCCTAAGTTGAGGATTGCCACTATGGAGGAAAATAAGAAAAAATAAAGGGGTATAAAAAGAAGTGCGTATTGAGAATAGAGAAAATAAATTTTTAAGATGGTGTGGCAGCATATAAATAAAATAAAAAAGGTGACAAAGCTGAAGACAAAGTTGGAACGAAAAAGAAATGTGAATAAAAGCCATATCCAAGCTTCGATGAACAATGGGGAGAAAAGAAAGATAAAGGTGATACCCAAATTGGTTGTAAGAGAGGAAAATAAACAATGTAATGTAAAGGAGGGCATAAAAGTCACTTAATATCCAAATATACCATACCTGACTTTGAGCCTACGTTACAAGCTAAGAAAGTCCTATAGTGATCCTAATTTAACTATTTTAAAGTCTAAGAATAGAAAATAAGGGCAAGCCCATGGTATTGTGCATGTATGGTATTGAATTCAATTCTAAGGCTGAGTGTACACTGTTTCTTTGAACTTTAACTATAAATCATTATTTGGGTTAAAAAGGGATTTCTTTGTGGTGAGTGCACAAGTGAAACTGTCGAAGAGTTGGTATCTTGGTGATTGCTATCTGTGTATGTGAATTTGTCTGTTGATACGTCTATGTCATAAATTGATCCGCATGTGTTGTCTTGTCGTTAAACTTAATGACTGCATTGTGCTAAAAAAACTAAAAATGGAGGGTTGATTGTTGAGAATACTTCCATATGATTTCTTGTGTTTTTGGGTTTACTTCTGCATTGTGTCGTTTAGATTTAGTAGTGTCGCTTGAGGACAAGCAACGATTTTAAGTTGAGGGTGTTTACGTACCATGGATTTATGGTTTTTTTAATGCTTTTAACTTGGAGTTTTTGCATGTATCTTAAGCATTTGTTAATTGATGTGATGGTATTTTTCTTGTATTTTGCAGGGAAATGGGTTTTGGAGCAGTCAGTGAAAAGATTAAAAGCAACATAAATTTTGAGGTTGACGACTCAATCTACGAGCCGTAGGAATGAGTCATGGTATGAAGAGATGATTTTTGAAGCTAAGTGTAAAATGACGGAAGCAAATGATAAGTCGTAGAAACCAGTCGTAGGAATGTTTAGAGAAGTTGAGCTCCAGTACATGAATGATGATTAGCCATGATGGGTGGTACAATGTTCTACGGGTTGTAGAACATACCCGTAGAAAAAGTCCAGAAGTTCAGATTGGAGATGTTGTTTGACGGAAGGTTCCTATGAATCGCAGGAATTCCTACAAGTCATAGAAACAAACCGTAGGATCGACGGGCAGGCCGAATTTTCCTAGATTTCCTTTTCCTATTTTATTTAGGATTTGATGTCTATAAATCTTAGCTGTAATTTTCATTTTTTGGGAGTTAGACAATTTGTTGTGCTTATTTTGTTTTTCATAATTAACTTGCAAACACTTTGTGCATTTAATTCTTGAAGTGTAGTTTATAATATTGCTTTTTGTTCGTCAATTCAAGATTCCAGATTTCATCTACTCTAATTGTAAGTTCATGATTTATTTTACCAAACATCCTATGAATTATGATCACCCAAGCATGAATAGCAAATCCACAACTAGGGTTGTGGGAACCATGAGTAATTAACAACATAAACCTAATAATTAAGTAATCCTTGAATAGTGTTTATGCATATATTATTGATCTCTTCATTTTGATTGTTTTATAATGGTGGCCAACGTTAGAAATCATCTTATTCCTACTTGCCCGGTGAAGGAAGTAATGAATGGGAAAAGAGATTAAACAAATGAGATTTAGTGTTGATAATCAGCTAGCTAATAGCATAAACTAATGATGCGAGGGCCAATCTGGGGTCAAGAGTGAGGGTTAATAAAGCATACACCTGTAGACAGACCAAGTTACGTGATGAAATTATCTACTTGGATGACCAATACTTAGGAGATACCTAACTTACCAACTTTGCATATTTAACATTAGATAAGGGTTACTATTATAAGATTTACTGTGTTGAGAACTTGTGGGGGAAGACATACACCCTAGTTTCATGTTTTATTGAACTTACAAAATGTTAAAACCTATTTACTTGGTTACTTGCTACTGAAATTAATTAATTAATATTTTGTGTTACAAAATCCCCCATTTTACAGAGATAATCTGACTAAAAGTACAATCAATAAGTTAATTAGCCTATGTCTAGACCTTATTCCTCGTGGAATTAACCGTAACCTCTGTTAGGTTCTTTATTTGAACAACGACCGCTAATACTTATTTAGGCATGTGTAATTTGGGCATATATCAGGTACGCAGTTTAATTATAAGTTTTGGAGGACCTTGCAGGATGAGTTAGGTACTATATTGGATCTTAGTACCACATTTCACCCTCAGACCGAGGGGTACTCTGACCGGACAATTCAAGTGCTGGAGGATATTCTTTGTGTGTGCGTGATAGATTTTGGTGGTCTTTGGGATCAGTTCTTACCCTTGGTAGAGTTTTAGTACAATAATAGCTATCACTCGAGTATTGATATGGCTCCAGTTGAGGTATTGTATGGAAAGAGATGTAGGTCTCCCATTGGTTGGTATGATGCATTTGAGGTGAGACCTTGTGGTACTGATCTTTTGAAGGAATCGTTAGACATGGTGAAATTCATTCAAAAAAACTTCTAGCAGCTCAGAGCAGGCAGAAGGAGTATGCAGACAGGAAGGTCAGAGACTTGGAGTTTATGAAGGGAGAGCAAGGGTTGCTGAAGGTTTCACCCATGAAGGGTGTGATGAGGTTTAGTAAGCGAGGTAAACTTAGTCTGATGTATATTGGGTCGTTTGAAGTTCTTAAGCATGTGGGAGAGGTTACCTATGAATTGGCTTTGCCTCCAGTTTAGGAGTACACTCGATATTTCATGTTTCTATGCTGAAGAAACATCATGGTGATGAGAATTACATTATTTGATGGGATTTGGTCCTTCTTGATGAAAATTTAGCTTTTGAGGAAAATCATGTAGCTATTCTAGATAGGGAGGTCTGCAAGTTGAGGTCAAAGGAGATTGCATATGTGAGGTCCAGCGGAAGAATTATTCGATTGAGGAGTCCACTTGAGAGACTGAGGTTGATATGTATGAAAGATATCCACACTTTTTTGTCGATTGAGGTACCCATTCTTACCCTTGATTTCTTTTGACCGTTCGAGGATGAATGATGGGTAAATTTGTATATGATGTAACAATTCATTAGGTCATTTTGTGTACTAGAGCTTCTTATTCCATAAAAGACTCTTCTGATAAATCTAAAACTATAATTTTGAGTTATTCATTTAACTACTGTTATTTTATTGATATGTATTTTTTAATAATTACTATAATTAGTAGTTAATGGACAAAGTCCATAATTTATTTAATATTCTATGTCACTTTGTCCATATATGAGAATGAATTAAAGTTAATTGGGGTTTATTAATTTTGAGTCATAACGTAAAGGAACCTCGTTTCCAGTAACACAACTACATCATGGGAAAACTCGGGTGCTTCATGTAATAGCCTAGACCAAATTTTAACTTCTCTCTACATGCATTAATGGCTAGGAGTTGTATTCAAATTAATATCATATTGATTGGTGGGGTTAAGAGAGATTAAATAGGTTAATTCTAAGTATTCACTAACGACTAAGGATTTATAAAACTGTCAAAGGGATGAGATTAGTGGGCAATATTTTGATATAATGATGGTGAAGTAATGGAGTAATTATGAGTCCATTATTTGGAAAAATCACGTGATTGTGAATAAGGAGCTGCATAGTCCTTTGTTTGAAGGTTAAGTACTGGTTTCGTATAGTTTGGCTAGATTTGGATTTTTTCTTATATTGTCACATTATAATTTAAGTTTTGATAAATTGAAAGATAAATATTAGGTGTATTTTATTATATGAATACTATATGATTTTTAATATTTGGAGGAATTGAGACTTAACCCTAGGTTTGAGATTTAGGAAATATGAGACTTGACAAATTAATAGGCATCAAGATTAGGAACTTGATTTTAGAATTGAGCTTATTTGCTTACAAATTATGCATATTTGATAGATTGGAAACGTTCGGAGGCATTGAAGAAAGGAAAAGAATTGGCCAATTAGCTTGCTTGACTTCGGTTGAGGTAGGTTGTGGTTTGTTCTATGTGATAGAAAGACTCTTAATAGTGAATGGTAGTTATTGAGTAATGTTGTCAAATTTTCTATGTACTTAATTGTTGTGGTTTGGATGATTTATATGTTGTTGTGATTGATCACTAATCCCACGACCGCGAAATCCATAATTTTGAACTTGCTCTATCAAAGTGGTGCCTTGAATAAAGAAGGTTTGATGAAATATTCTTAATGAAGTAGAAATTTATGATAAAGAATGATGAATTAATTATATTGTTGGATCGGGTGCCAGGAGTCGGCACAATATATTTGGATTAGGTTACATGAGCCGGCACGATATTATTGGATCGTATGTTACGTTTTGGAATTATAACATTAAAGGAAAGCATATTAAAATAACTTAATATACTCAATCTCAAATAACTTATTTCTCAAAATAGCGTGGTGTGGAGGCCTGAGTCCTCATGTGTGTAATTGATATTGTTGGCTAATTACATACTTTCTTCATTGTTGTCGTCACTTATTTATGTTGCTTGTTGTTTACCACTTGGTAAGTACTATAGTGTATTTTATATTACTATTTTATGCATATTAGTTTCTATTTTGAGTCGACCGATGATACCTACTCACATGTTGCCCTGTACTGATCCCTACTTGTGTTTTTCTTTGTTTTCCTTTCATGGAGTGCAACAAGTGTACCAACAACTTTGACTCGGCCTAAGCTCTAAGTAGTCTCCAGCACATCAAAATTCAAGGTGAGTTATTCCTTCTAGCTCGTGTTGGATTCTCTCAGTTATGGCATGATGTCCTTAGTTTTCAGAAAAAAACTATTTTATTTATCTATCATGGTGTTTGAAACTTCAGACTTAGTATTTGGGGATTAGATGTCCTTGATGTGATGACTTTGAGGTTTTGAGAAATGACATGTCATAGACTCTAGTGGATTTTAATTTCTTACTTTAATAAGATTTTAGTTTCCATATTATTGTTGTATTTCATAAGTTGAACAACTAATATAAATTGGGGTTTTAATTTTTATGGTTCACCCACTTAGGAGGTTAAGTGTGGGTACCATTCATGAACCATTTTGAGTCGTGACATATAGTTTGTCATGCCTACCGTCAGGGCTCTCTTATGCAGCATTCAGCTTCATTTTTCTTCCTTTTTCATTTTGATCGATTTTCTTTCTAACATAGTAGAGATACTATTAAAAGACACTATCGTTACTTAAGAACTAACATTAATTATAGTTAAAAGCACCAAATGTATTGTCAAATTTTGGCACATCAACATCCTTAACTTTGAATATTTATTTTTCCTCACGCAACACCTAATACTGTATTGATAGACTCATGAACTATCAATACTCACACCAGTTTTAAAACATTATTTCAACAAGGCATGTATATGTTTGTCCGTTAATACATCCACCAAGGGAATCTAAAGATAACATCTGGATATCAATAAAGAACTTGGCATACACCAATAACAATATTCTCAACAATAAAATATCAACAGTGCAATCCTAATGCCCTGACCACAAAGAAGACTATATCACTCACATATCAAGATTTATTTATGAGGGACAACAAAAAACACTCACTCTTAGAATGAAATTCAAGTAATGCACACACAACCCAAAGGCTTGCCTTTATTATTTTTATACCAACTTTACAGACAAATGAACTAGGATCACTATAGGACTTTCTCGACTTGTTATGTAGGCTCGGGGTAAAGGAATGATAGATTTTGGAGTAGTGACTATGCCCTTCTTGAGACCATATTCACCTTGCTTTCCCTTTCTTTTCCTTTTCTAGCCAGCCTTATTTCATTCCTTTATTCCTCAATTTCTTATAATTTGGCTAAAACTTATCATTTTATTTCATTTTAAAAAAACTTTAACACAATTATATTCAACACATGATGATATGTCACGTCCCCAAGATTTGTTTACTGCTACACTATCTTATTCATACCACATTATATATTTACTCTTCACTCACATTAGCTATTCTCAACTTACGTATTTTTTTCTGAGCTGAGGTACAAGATATTCAAGGAGCTACCAGGGCCAAAGAAGCGATTTCAAAATAAACGGGGAAGGTACACAGGTTAAGAACAAAGTGGTTTTCATTTAGGATAAAAATTCGGAATCAAAGGATTATTTCATTCATTTGGTTAGTCTTATAGGTTGAGTGAGCTGAGTTCAAAAATGGCCTATGATTCTTTCCTATTCAATTATATTTCAGCCAATACAAAATAAATTAGGCAAGTTCTAGATGCATATACAAGGCAAGAATAATACAAGAACGCTCACAATCACACATGGCATAGTATGCACTATCAACTTCTAACTACCAAGTTTTATACACATAACTCAAGCACATTTGTTTCATTCATAATCATAAGATGTCACAGAAAGATTCTTAACAGTCAATAATATAACTGAAAACACATTTTATCCAAATCATTCTATTGATAGTTCGCCAAAAGATCCTCACAGAAAGATCCTCAATAGTTCACAGAGTTTCTTTTGTAAACTTCAGCTACACTCTTTTTGTCTATTTTTTCAAGTTCTTGGCTTCTTTTGCCCTCATGTTGTCCTTACGCTCTTGTAGCTGAAATTCAAACACATTTTTATCACAAAAGGATATAAATAAACATTGAGGACATACTTTTTGGTGAATTAAAGCATTTCACGTGCAATAATACAAAATTTTCTTCTCTTGCAACGTTATATGTCAAGGTGTTCTTAGTTTAGCTGCAATAATATTTCTGCTGAATAGAATAATGTGTTCTTATTCTCACCTTCTCTCACATTGTGTTATTATTTCTACTAAATATATAAAAAGACGATTGATAATTCCATACATAAAATTATTGACAAAATTAATGTTAAAAAATAGGCCAAAAGTTTAGGGAAGGACCAAAAGTGCACCAATATTGTAAATAGGGGTGTACATGGCCAAATTGGTTTGAATTTTTGAACTATCAAACTAAACCATTTGTGTCAAATTTTTAAATTTATAAACCAAATCAAACTAATAAATTCATATTTTTCAACCTTGGATTTTTTCGGATTTTTCCTGGAAAGTATTCATACAAGCATAAAATTATCTTGTGCTCAAAATATTTTTTTGATCATACCAAAATATAACTATCTAAGGTGTAATAACACAAAATATGAGATAGTGATTACACTAAAATATTCAATAAAAATAATAATGAAATTTCATAAAGTAAATATTGTAAATTAATAAGTCATAATGAAAATGATCATAATTTAAAAGTACTAAATCATTAGGTTGCTTATTGTGTGGATCAGGAGGATAATTTCACTTAATGGCTTGGCCTATCTGAAATCAGTTTTTAAATTTACTACTTCTCTAGCTAACCAATAAGTTATCGGGGAGTTATCGAACAATGTATCGGCTAACCTCTACTTTTTTTTTGAACGCACCTTAAAAAAGACTATTTTCACTATTTTAAATGCAATTAAATTATAAAAGTCTTACATGTTGCAAAAAATATAGATTAATAGTAATATAATAGTTAATACAATAGAAAAGTAAATAGGTTTTTCAGTTTTTTGCTTTACGACTTTAGGATTAACAATATATAATTATATATTATGGTAAAATATTAAATAAGGCTAATATACCTAAGATAAAAGTATAAGTATGGTAACTCGGTAACACCTCGTATTCAGAGAAGGGAAACATATTCATTTCGCAGCCAATTCGGCGGAGTAACTCAAGAACGCCGAATGACTCGGCGATCCGTCGAGTAGAACTTCTCACCTTTTTGGCTTGATTTTTGCATCCAGTTGTTCTGGAACTTTAGGCGACCTGGATCAAGCTCGCTGTTCCATTCGGTGTGTCACCAAAATACATTCCCAATCGCCTAGTTGGCTTAGTCCATGAGCCCACTCTCTGGAAATTTCGGCGAGCTAAAGGCTCACTCGGTGAGTCGCCGAGTGGCTTTTGGCGAGCTCCAACGTTTCTTGTTTTATTTTTTAGGTCAGGGACTCTGGGTCCTTTCAGATTATTTTAATTCAATATCATGTCGTTTTACACTTCACCTAAAGATCTATATAAGTGTTTTACCCCAAATTTCCCAATTTAAATAATTCTCTCAAATTTCTAAAAGAAGAACAAGTCTCCCACTCAAATATTTCTCTCTCTAGAAGTTGAAGAAGAAAGCTAGGATTTTCAAGGCAAGTCTCCAATTCCACCATTGGAAGCAAGCTTTTGTCATTGAGGTATGATAGTTTTCATCCATGGATTCCTTCCATTCATGGAGTTCCCAAATTCTATTATTTTCCAAGATCGAACACTCCAATTGAGTTAGGGTTTTCTTCTATGTTATGGATTTGCCTAATTGTTGATCTAATTGATTGATTTATGATATATGATGCATTAATTGAGTTAATATCATTATTTTATGATGATTCTCCATGAACCCATGTAATCCCCATGTTTTCCAAGTTATGATCATATAATGTGGGTTTTAAATTATGAAAGGAGATTATATATGAAATCAAGCATGAATTGATAGAATTATATGAAGTTATGATGAATTTCCATGAACCCAGGTCTAACCCATGTACTCTAGATGTTGATGATTGAAAGTAGGTTTTGAACCTTGAAAGGTGAATTATGGAATTATGATTGTTCTTATGAAATTTATGTAAATGTTTAAGGATGCTTTGAGAGTGAAGTATCAATGATGATGTTGTTGTTGTGTTGTTGAAAGGATTTCTCATATACACATGAAAGCATGATTGTGAAAGGGTTTCTCACATAATAAGGGTTCTTATGGTTGAAAGGTCTTCTCACCTAAAAGGAACCAATGTTCAGAAACTATTCTAATGTTGAGGCAAGAGGTGATCACACATGCCCTCTAATTGAGGCAAGAGGCGATTACAAATGACCTCCAAAGTTAAGACAACAGGCGATTACCCATTTCACATGATGTAAGGACAAGAGGTGATTACCCATGTTCCTTCATGAGCTAAGATGAATAGGATTAAGAACTATTCCATGGAAGTTAAGCTTAGTACCGAGTGGACAAGTGGTGATTACCCGTGTTCCATTACTATATGCCAACAAAGGATTCTCTAGATAGACATTAGTTAGTGGATCCACAATAGCTAGAAGTTCATAATACTTACCGTGGCAAGTAGGAAACCTTTTTTTGGTGTGGCGTAGGCACCAGATTCCATGTTGCTACCTCACATGGTCATATATGTCGGTTAAGGATACTTCCCACAAATAAGTAAAGTTAGGATGACCCAAGGTTACTTTAAGAAGTATCGTAAGTATGTTTCATGATAATGTTCACTTGCATTGATCATGGTTTATGACTTATGTTTTCTAACATTCAAGATTTATGTTTTAGCTTGATCATTGCATGCTCATGAAAATGTCCTATTTTAGCATGATTTAAATATTTATATGCATAACTATAATACTTGGTACATGTTTGTACTAATACATACTCTTACCTACATTTCCCCAAATGTAGGGTCCGACAGTCAGGGTTCTCAGTTTCGTGGCTAGCGGTTGATTGAGAGATTTCAAGCTTTGATGAGTCCTCATGCTTCGAGGACAGACTTTTCATCATTTTTAGTTTTCTTTTTTTTTTTACTTTCAGTTTTAGACATGATGTATGGGCTAGGCCTAATTTCTTTCTTATGTACTAGATGGCTAATGAAACAAGTGTTTAAACTTCTGCTTTTCTTTTATAAAAACTTTTGGGACTTGAATTGTTGTTCGTTATCTTGTTTGTTCTATTTCTTATGTTACGAATGCTAAGTGGCTTGTATGGAGCCTCTTAGGGTCCTATACGACATGTTACGCCTAGGGGGTACCTTGGGTCGTGACAAACTTGGTAATCAGAATACAAAGTTTAGAAAGGTCCTAGAATGTCGCATAAGCCACGTCGAGTAGAGTCATGTTCATGAGTGTGAAGCGCGCCACTTTTATGAATAAGAGGCTACAAGATTTTTAGGAAACTCCATTTCTTTCATAACTCTAAAGTCATGCGATAGAGTTCAACTCTATAAAGTATCTCTCCTAATCCTTATCTGATGCTCTACAGGATATGACTACTCGAAGAGCTTATGCTAGAAGGAATGTGAGGAAGAATGCGGAACAAAAAGCTCCTCCTCAAGCTCCTCAAGCTCCGGTCAACCCTTTGGCTAAGAAAGTTACTAATGTGGAGTTTAGAGCTGATTTTCAAGTGTTGGATCAAGCCGTGACGGATCAAGCCAATAGGGAGGTTGCGGTTCCCGTGAACCCAAATGTGGGTACGACGGCATCTAGAGTGAGGGACTTCACTAGAATTAATTCTCTGGAGTTTCATGGTTCTAAGGTTGAGGAAGATCCTCAAGAGTTCATTGATGAGGTTTGAAAGGTGTTGATGATCATGGGAGTAATGCCGGTGGAAAAGGTGGAGTTGGCTGCTTATCAACTTAAAGGTGTTGCTCAAATTTAATTCAACCAATGAAAAGAAGGGAGACCAGAATATGTGGGTCTTCTTGATTGGGAAAAGTTCAAAGTTGCTTTCCTTGATAGGTTCTTTCTCCTGGAGATGAGGGAGGCAAAGGTACTTGAATTCGTCAACCTTCGTCAAGGAAACATGAGAGTGAAAGAGTATGCTTTGAAGTTCACACAACTGTCTTGATATACTCCCACAATGGTTGTCTCATCCTAGGGCAAAGATGAGTAAGTTCATTTCGGGTATGTCCGAAATGGTGGTTAAAGAATGTCTTACCGCCATGCTTGTTAATGACATGGACATTTCTCGTCTTATGGTTCATGCTAAACAGATCGAAGAGGAGAAACTTAAGGAAAAGTCTAGGAAAACAAAGAGGGCTAAAATGGGTCATGGTAATTTCTCTCATGCATGAAAGGTCTGATGGACATGGTCGTTCTAGATTTAGACAAAGGTTTTTCGGTCAAGGTTCCTCCAATGCTCCTACTAGGTTCAACAAAGAGAGGGTGTCTAACCCTAAGCCTCAAAGAGGAAATGGTAGTGGGTCTTTATTGCCTACTTGTGTTAAGTATGGAAGGCAGCATGAGGGTAAATGTCTACCGGGTTCCAATGCTTGTTTTGGTTGTGGTAAGATGGACCACAAGATAATAGATTGTCCTTTAGTTACTAAGAATGAAGGAGATAATCGCCGAAGGGCTCAACATAATCCTTCATCCGGTCCAAGTGGTTCGATTCCAAATGCTTCTAAGCAAAATCGATTCTATGCACTTCAGACTCATGGTGAGCAAGAGGGTTCTCCTGATGTGGTTACCGGTATGTTGAAAGTCTTCCAACTTGATGTTTATGCTTTACTTGATCCCGGTGATACCTTGTCTTTTGTGACGCCATATGTGGCTATGAAGTTTGATGTTCTTCCGGATGTGTTGTTAGATCCTTTTTCTGTCTCCACTCCTGTTGGTGATTCTATTGTGGCTAAGAGGGTCTATAGAAAGTGTCCCGTCTGCTTGTCTTATAGAGTTACCCTTGTTGACTTGGTAGAGATTGATATGCTAGATTTTGATGTTATCCTTGGTATGGATTGAATGCACTCATGTTAAGCTTCTATTGATTGTAGAACTCGTGTAGTCAAGTTTCAGTTCCCGAATGAGCCTGTCCTAGAATGGAAAGAGGGAAATTATATGCCTAAGGGTCAGTTTATCTCTTGTCTTAAATCTAGAAAGATGATTTCTAAGGGTTGCATTT
The DNA here is from genome assembly GCA_029582245.1 of Solanum etuberosum. Classification (NCBI taxonomy): domain Eukaryota; kingdom Viridiplantae; phylum Streptophyta; class Magnoliopsida; order Solanales; family Solanaceae; genus Solanum; species Solanum etuberosum. The sequence goes on from JAJONR010000020.1 coordinate 89,938, forward strand.
ACCATCTAGTTAGGGTGAGGGATGTGATTCTGAAACCCCTACTCTTGAGTCGGTCACGTTGTTAACGAGTTTCCGGAAGTATTCCCAGATGATCTTCTCGATATTCCTCCCAAAAGGGAAATAGACTTCGGTATCGACCTTTTCCTAGATACACAACCAATTTCTATCCCTCCTTACCGAATGGCTCTGGCAGAACTTAAGAAAATTAAAAGAGCAATTGAATGATTTGTTGGATAAAGGTTTCATCCAACCGAGTATCTCTCCATGGGGTGCTCCAATTTTGTTTGTTAGAAAGTAAGATGGTTCTCTTCGTATGTGTATTGATTATCGGCCGTTGAACAAGGTGACCATTAAGAATAAGTATCCTCTTCCAAGGATAGATGATTTGTTTGACCAACTTCAAGGAGCAAGTTACTTCTCCAAGATTGACCGTCGGTCGGGTTATCACCAAGTGAGGGTGAAAGAAGATGATATTCTAAAGACAACTTTTCAAACTCGGTATGGTCATTATAAGTTGTTGGTGATGTCATTTGGGTTGACTAATGGTCCGGCGGCATTTATGGATTTGATGAATAGGGTGCTTAGACAATACCTTGACATGTTTGTGATTATGTTTATTGATGACATATTGATCTATTCGAGGAGTGAGGATGATCACATCAATCATTTGAGGATTGTGTTATAAATTCTCAAGGACAAACCACTCTTCGCAAAGTTTAGCAAATGTGAGTTTTGGTTAAGGTTCGTGGATTTTCTTGGTCATATTGTTTCAAGTAAGGGTATTGAGGTAGATCCTAAGAAGAAGGATGCGGTCAAGAGTTTGTCTAGAGCTCTATCCCCTTCGGATATTAGAAGTTTCTTGAATATAGCCGGTTACTATAAAAGATTTGTTAAAGGGTTCTCTTCAATTGCCTCTCCTTTGATGACTTTGACTCAAAAGAAGGCTAAGTTCATATGGTCCGATGCTTGTGAGAAGAGTTTCCAAGAGTTGAAGGATAGACTTACTTCCGCTCCGGTATTGACTTTACTAGAAGGGACTAATGGCTTTGTTGGTTATTATGATGCCTCAAGAATTGGGCTAGGATGTGTGCTTATGCAAAATAGGAAAGTCATTGCCTATGCATTAAGGCAACTTAAGGTTCATGAAAAGAATTATCCTACCCATGACCTTGAAATGGCGGCGGTTGTTTTTGCCTTAAATATTTGGAGGCATTATTTGTATGGTTTTCATGTAGATGTTTTTACCACCATAAGATTTTGCAATATGTGTTTGATCAGAAGGGTCTAAATCTTCGCCAAGGAAGGTGGCTTGAGTTATTAAAAGATTATGATATGAGTGTTCTCAATCACCCTGGTAAAGCTAATGTGGTAGCGGATGCTCTTAGTCGGTTATCTATGGGTAGTGTTGCTTATATTGAAGAAGATAAGAAGGAGTTGGTTCGATATGTTCATAGATTGGCCTGGTTGGGTGTTCAGTTAGTGGACTCCACCAAGGGTGGTATTATGGTTCACAACAGCTCAGAATCGTCTTTTGTGGCGGATGAGAAAGCAAAGCAAGGTCTTGATCCAACTTTTGTTGAATTAAAGGAAGTGGTGCTTAAGACGTCCGTAGAGGGTTTCTCCTAAGGGGGAGATGATGTAATTAGATATCAAGGTCGTTTATGTGTTCCTAATGTAGATGGCTTGAAGGAGCAGATCCTGTTAGAAGTCCATAGTTCTTGATATTCCATTCACCCGGGAGCCACAAAGATGTACCGCGATTTGTGGGAGATCTATTGGTGGAATGAGATGAAGAAGGATATTGTGGGATTTGTGGCTAAGTGTCCTAATTTTCAACAACTGAAAGTTGAGCATTAGAAACCGGGAGGTTTATACCAAGACATTATCATTCCTAATTGGAAGTGGGAAGATATGAATATGGACTTCATCGTTGGTTTGCCTCGCACCAGGCGACAACATGACTCGATTTGGGTCATAGTAGATCGAATGACGAAATCAATACATTTCCTTCCTGTCAAGGTTTCTTATTCGGTGGAGGATTATGCTAAGTTGTACTTAAGAGAAACGGTAAAGTTTCATGGAGTGCCTTTGTCCATTATTTCCGATCGTGGTACCTAAGTCACCTATCAGTTTTGGAGATCTTTTCAAATGGGTCATGGTACTCGTGTTAAGCTTAGTACGGTATTTCATCCATAGATCGATGGGCAAGTGGAGCGTACTATCCAAACCTTTGAAGATATGTTGACGGCTTGTGTGATTGATTTCAAAGGTAATTGGGATGACCATTTGTCATTGATCGAGTTTGCCTATAACAACAGTTATCACTCAAGTATTGGTAAGTCACTCAAGTATTGGTAAGGCTCCAATTGAGGCTCTTTATGGTAGGACGTGTAGATATCCCATAGGTTGGTTTGAGGTGGGTGAAGTTGCCTTGATAGGACCCGAGTTAGTACATGAGGCCATGGAAAAATTTCAACTTATTAGAGAAAGGTTGAAAATGGCTCAAAGTCAGCAAAAGTCATATGCCGATGTTAGAAGAAGAGATCTTGAGTTTGATGTTAATGATTGGGTCTATTTGAAAATTTCCCCCATGAAGGGTGTAATGAGGTTTGGTAAGAAAGGGAAGCTTAGTCCCCGATATGTGGGCCCATATCAGATTTTGAAGTGTATTGGTAAGGTTACTTATGAGCTTGAGTTGCCTAATGAATTGGCATCGGTGCATCCATTTTTTCATATCTCTATGTTGAAAAAATGTGTTGGTGACCCGACATCTATAGTTCCCTTAGAAGGATTGGGGGTTAAGGAGAATCATTCTTATGCAGAATTTCTGGTTGAGATTTTAGACCGGCAAGTCAAGAAGTTGAGAAATAGAGAAGTTGCTTCAGTGAAAGTGTTGTGGAAGAATCAGTTAGTTGACGGTGCTACTTGGGAGGCCGAGGCCGACATGATGTCCCGATATCCTCAACTCTTTCCTTCTACTCCTACTATAGCTTGAAGTAATGAGTTCCTCATGGTTTACCCTTTTGGTGTCATGTATCTTAGATATTCCCATGATTTTCTCATTTATGCATGTTCATGAAAAATCTTAAGTTTTGAGAAAATGAGTCAACTTGATTGATTTCTACATGTTTATGTGCATTTGAGTATGAGTTGCATATAGACTTCATGATATGATGTTTTAAACATGCTTTAGCTTGGATTTGATGTTTCCTCCTCGGATATGTGCATTTATGTGATTGCATGTATGTTGGGCTGTTAGGTTAAGATTCCTACCCTCCATCTGATGTCTTGAATCCCATTCGAGGACGAATGTTCCCAAGGGGGAGATAATGTAACACCTCGGATTTAGAGAAGGGAAAATATTCATTTCGCAGCCAATTCAGCGAAGTAACTTGAGAACGTTGAATGACTCGACGATCCACCGAGAAGAACTTCTCACCTTTTTAGCTTGATTTCTGCATCCAGTTGTTCTAGAACTTTAGGCGAGCTGGATCAAGCTCGCCTTTCCATTCGGCTTGTCGCAAAAATGCATTCCCAATCACCTAGTTGGCTTAGTCCATGAGCCGACTCACTGGAACTTTCGGTGAGCTAAAGTCTCACTCGGCGAACGTTTCTTATTTTTAGTTTTTAAGTCAGGGATTTCTGGGTCCTTTTAGATTATTTAAATCAAATATCATGTCGTTTTACCCTTAACCTAAAGACCTATATAAGTGTTTTACCCCAAATTTCCCCAATTTAAATAATTCTCTCAAATTCCTAAAAGAAGAAAAATTCTCCTCCCTCTCAATTATTTATCTCTCTAGAAGTTGAACAATAAAGCAAGTCTCCAATTCCACCATTGGAAGCAAGCTTTTGGCATTGAGGTATGATAGTTTTCATCCATGGATTCCTTCCATTCATGGAGTTCCCAAATTCTCCTATTTTCTAAGATAGAACTCCCCAATTGAGTTAGGATTTTCTTCTATGTTATGGGTTCTCCTAATTGTTGAACTAATTGATTGATTTATGATCTATGATGCATAAATTGAGTTAATCTCATGATTTTATGATGATTTCCTATGAACCCATGTAATTTTCCTAGTTATGATCACATAATGTGGATTTTGAATTATGAAAGGAGATTATATATGAGATCAAGCATGAATTGATAGAATTATATGAAGTTATGATGAATTTCCATGAACCCATGTCTAACCCATGTTTTCTAGATGTTGATGATTGAAACTGGGTTTTGAACCTTGAAAGGTGAATTATGGAATTATGCATGTTCTTATGAAATTCATCTAAATGTTTTAAGGATGCTTTGAGAGGGAAGTATCAATGATGATGTTGTTGTTGTGTTGTTGAAAGGATTTCTCATACACACATGAAAGCATGATTGTGAAAGGTTGTCTCACAGAATAAGGGTTCTTAGGGTTGAAAGGTATTCTCACCTAAAATGAACCAATGTTAAGAAACTATTCTAATGTTGAGGCAAGAGGCGATTACCCATCCCCTCTAATTGAGGCAAGAGGCGATTACCCATGACCTCCAAAGTTAAGACAAGAGGCGATTACCTATGTCACATGATGTAAGGACAAGAGGTGATTACCCATGTTCCTTCATGAGCTAAGATGAATAGGATTAAGAACTAATGTGGAAGTTAAGCTCAGTACCGAGTGGACAAGTGGCGATTACTCGTGTCCCATAACTATGTGCCAACATAGGATTGTCTAGATAGACATTAGATAGTGGTTCAACAATAGCTAGAAGTTCATGATCCTTACTGTGGCAAGTAGGACACCTCTTTTCAGTGTGGGGTAGACACCGGATTCCATGTTGCTAGCTCATATGGTCTTATATGTCGATTAACGCTATTTCCCAAAAACAAGTAATGTTATGATGAGCCAAGGTTACTTCAAGAAGTATCGTAAGTATGTTTCAAGATGATGTTCACTTGCATTGATAATGGTTTATGACTTATGTTTTCTAACATTCAAGATTTATGTTTTAGCTTGATCATTGCATGCTCATGAAAATGTCCTATTTTAGCATGATTTAAATGTTTATATGCATGAATATCATACTTGGTACGTGTTTGTACTAATGCATACTCTTGCCTACATTTCCCCAAATGTAGGGTCTGACGGTCGGGTTCTCAGTTTCGTGCCTAGCGGTTTATTGAGAGATTTCAAGCTTTGGTGAGTCCTCATGCTTCCAGGACAGATTTTTAATCATTTTTCAGTTTTTTTTTTTTTTTACTTTCAGTTTTAGACATGATGTATGGGTCAGGCCCAATTTCATTTTTATGTACTAGATTGCTAATGAGACAAATATTTAGATTTCTGTTTTACTTTTATAAAAATCTTTATGGACTTGAATTGTTGTTTGTTATCTCTTTTGTTCTATTTCTTATGTTACGAATGCTAAGTTTTGAGTCGTGAAAAACTCCTAACAGGTTAACGGTTTACCCGATAAGGAAATTGAATAATTCACCCCCACACTAATAAGTCGTTAATTATAAAATTCTAATCCATTCACCAACCATTTATTCGATAACCCAATACCATTAAGCCAATAAGCCAATAAGCCAATTTTATGATTGGCTTATCTGTTACGGTTTGTTTTGAACACCCCTACTAGATCCTGCTAAAATAAGTCTAATAGGTATTAATTACATGATTAAACATTAAAGAAAAAATAAAATTAGGTTATGTATTTTAAATATCTAAATCAATGTAAAACTGAAGAACAAATATACAACAATATTGTCATTCTTAGTGTTGAATTATTTTTTTTGTTAGCATTAGTGTAACATCCAGAAAATTTCTATATTAAGACTTGACCGTTCTGCGTTTGTGAATAAGATTGTACTGAGTAAATCTAAAAAAAATTAGGTGTTAAGGTCACTAGATGTAACACCTCGGATTTCAAAAAGAAATAAAGAGAAATTTGTTCAAGTCATCAATTTTTAGTTTTCGGTCAAATTTAATCGACCATATCTTTTATCACATAAAGAGTTAGGTGGCCCATGGCCTACCAAATTGAAGGTCTTTGAGTCTTCTTTCCAACGCTGTCAAGTTTTTTTAATTTTGAGCTCGGAGTAAAAAGTTATGCCTGTTTGAGTGAAGCCTCTCTATTTAAGGCATCTCATTCATTTTAGAGAGGGGTATTTTGGTCTTTTCCTTTTCCTTTTCCTGCTAGGCTTAGCCATTTTTCCTCACCCAATTAAGGGTCTAATCATATTCAAAACCAATCTTAGTCGTTCCTAAACATTTTGAGAATTAGAGCGAGGTTTCAAGAGAAGAAAAGGGCAGGGTTTCAAGCGTTCTTTCAAGAACTGAGGATTTTGCCAAGAACATTGTTCTTTCTAGTTATGTAAGGTTTCCCATAGTGATGTACTTGTTCATCCTCACACCATACATCTGAGTTTATCCATCAAATTGTATATTCAAAGGGTTCTTGATTAGTTTCTTTATTTTTGGTTCAATTCTTGAACAACAGAGGTTTTGAATTCTTTTGTGTTATGGATCTTTGGTAAAAGTCATGTTTTGAGGAGGTTTGTATGAGAAATTCTATGAATTCCTATTTGGTTTGAGAATCAAGAAAATCTATAGGAATCACCCAATTCTAAACGAGTTAGGACCCTAAATTGAGCATAAAAAATCGTCAGGTTTCTGGGTAAGAGATAGGGCGGCGCGCCACTAAGGCGCCAGGCTTACTGCCTAGTAGTTTGGAGTCTGGCGCTCCGCTCCAGTAGAGCGCCAGGGTCGCCTGGCCTTTTTCCTTCTGTGCTTCATTTCGGACGTATTCCTTTGAGTCGTGACTACGTTCTCTCCTTGGTATTAGTTTCTATAAACTTCATTCACCTTTGAGAGTTCCTACATGTTAAAATCACATGTCCTAATTTACGTTCAAAACTAAAGTGAGTTTAAGAGTTAAAGAGCTTTTATTGAGTTGATTTGTTTATGTCTATATTTTAGCATGAACCCTATGAATAGATTATTCTTGTGATGAGTAGTATTGTTGATTTATGAGTTCTTGAGTTCTTAGTATTGAATATTCTATATCGTTATTGAGATCCTTGAGTTGAGTTGTTCATGTCTATATTTCATCATGAACCCTATTTTGAGTTATAAATCTTGAGAATCCTTTAAAGCCAATAATTGTGTTTTAAACTGAGTTTTTGAGGAAGTAAAGAGGAGTTTGAGAAAGAGTATAAGGAAACTAAGTATTTCTCAAATGTTTCATTTTTACATTAAGAGAGAGTATTATTTTGAGGACGTAGACACTTTGATTTCCGAATGAGTTTAGAGATATTTCAGAGCAGTTAACTCTTTTAAGAGAATAGTTTGAGCAATTATGTCAAACCAGAGAATGAGCATGTTTTTTTTATATTTGAGCACGAATATATATTTATTGGGAGTAGTATTGAGCACCGATGTGGGGATGAGTTCAGACAACTCAGATTGCTCATAAATCATGTATCCAACATGGGTAAAGGATCATACATTTTAGATGAATCCTTAGTGCCTTCGGGCATAGCTTAGTGGATCCACTTATTTGAGATGTTCTATACCCCGGCAAGGTATAGGACAGTTCTGGCAGCATGGGCGAGACGATGTATCATCACATAGCTCATAGTGATGGTTGTCGGTTAGAGAATCTCCCAAATAAGTGTAAAGAATATTTTATTGTATTTTTATATACATTCTTGAGTTGATATCTGTCATTTATGAAGCTTTGAACATGTAAATCTTTTGTTACTACTTTTGTAATGAGTTGAGTTGAGGTGAGTACTTTTACAGACTTGTCAGATCAGTTATCTTTGCTTTCAATTTTCCTTGCATGCTCGTACATTCAATATACTGATTTCATTCGACCTGCATCTTATAATGATGCAGATACAGGTGTTCAGGATCATCAAATTGGTGAGCCTTCTTGCATTTAAAAGGATTTCCCTTTTCAGTTTAGTATTTTAAGGGTGTTGTGGGTCTTGTCCAAATATCCATGTTGATCTATAGAGGCTTCATAGATAGATAGAGTTGAGGAGCCTTTCAATATTTACTTTTTCTTGAGTTGTTTTACAAACTATAAATATTTCTATTGAGTATTTTCCAGACTTTATGAGTGGAGCATTTGAGTTTAGTGGATTTAATTCAGTTTTAAGACTACTATTGCTTGAATTAGTTTTCCTCTTGTAGTCATCTAGGATGAGGGTTCGCTTGGGACCAGCAATAGTTCTCGAGTGTCGGCGACGTCCACGGTGTAGGATCGGTCGTGACAAACATGGTATCAGAACATAGAGTTCAAGTGTCCTAGGGTGTCTATGAAGCCGTGTTAGTAGGATCTTATTTATGGTTCTGAGGGCCCCACTTATATATATGAGGGACTACAGACATTTAAGGAAAGTTTTCCTTCTTTCAAACTCTAAATCGTGCAATAGAACTGTCTCATAAGGAACTTATTCAAACTTGTGTGTTTCTCATATCCATTTGACTACCCCTCATACTCAAGGTAGTTGAAAATCAAAGCCCGGATCATTATCGATGAGTTACTCTCAGCAAAACTCTAGAGAAAGTCATGAAACTGCAGAGGGGCTAGATAGAAGCCCGTGAGTAAGCTTAATTGTTCAAATTTTGAAGAATGCACTTTTATTCAAGTGAATCGTTCGTTCGGGCTAAAGGTGAGGGGTACCCCAGACTCTCTTCTCTAATCCTTATTCAAAATGAGACCTTTATGAGGGAAGTATGTTTTAGAATGCTTGTTTAGTATATTCACCTGAAAGATAGTATAAGTTATGATGTTATGAGCCACTGGTAATAGAAGTGCCCAGAGTTATAAGTATGCACTAAAAGGTATAGTAATCTAAAGAAGAGACATAGTGGTGAAGTAATTTATGTTGTTACAGTCATGCACCCAGTAAGTTATTAATGAAGAGTTTCCCTTCTGGGTAAACTAAGAAGTGATGAGTTTGAGTAGATTTCATGATAGAAGGTAGAGTAAGAGTTACTAGTATGGATGAGTTAGAGTATACTTTAAACAGAAGGGATTTTATGTCAATGTAACATTGTGTTTGTAACACCCCAGATCCGAAAGAGGGCATTATGGCTGACTTCAGAAAATTGCAGGTGCCAACCACGTGGACCACCCATGGCCCGTAGGTGGGACCACAGACCATAGGTGTGGTCCATGAAAGGCCCTACCTGAAAAAGGTCTAAAGGCTCAGGACCACGGCCTGACCAATAGACCGTAGGTCAGACCACGATCCGTGGTTGGGGTCCGTATTTCACTGGCCAAGAATCCACTTTCTTACCACCATCGACGGCCGTGAAGGATGGACCATCGGTCTGTCCATGGTCCGTCGACTGGTGGCCGTGGGTCATGGCTGGCAGTTATTCTTCAAGGCTAGTTGAGTCTTTTCCTAATTAATTAACTCCTATACTACATCGTTTTTCCCTTCACTAAGACCCCTTTATAAGTATTTTAAACCCTAAATTTCCCAACAGAAATCATTCTCTCAATTCACCAAAAAGAAGAACTCTCTCTAGAACTTGAAGAAGAAGAAGGATTCAACCTAGGGTTTCTATACAAGTGTCAATTCCTCCATTGAAGATAAGAATTTGGCTTTGAGGTATGAAAGTTTTCATCCATGGATTCCTTCCATTCATGGAATTCCCAAATTCCTCTATTTTCAAAGTGAGAAATCCCCAATTGAGTTAGGGTTTTCTTCAATTGTCATGGGTTCTCTTGATTATTGATTTAAATGATTGAATTATGATCTCTTATGTATGAATTGATGAAATACAATGATTTTATGATGATTTCCCCTATGAACACATGTAATCTCCATGTTTTCAAGTTATGGATCATATGATGTGGAATTTTGATTATAAAGGAAGAGTTTTATGAAATTAAGCATATATTGCTAGTTTTACATGAATTTATGATGAAATCCATATCTAACCCATGTTTTCTAAAGGTTGATGATTGAAAGTAGATTTTAAACCTTGAAAGGTAAATTATGGAATTATGCATATTCTTATGAAATCTATGCAAATGTTTTAAGGATGCTTTGAGAGTAAAGTATCAATGATGATGATGTTGTTGTGTTGTTGAAAGGATTGTTCTCATAAACACATGAAATCAAGATGTGAAAGGTTTTCTCATATAGTAATGGATTCTAAGGTTGAAAGGTTTCTCACCTAATTGAATCAAAGATTAAGAGCTATCCTAATGAACCTAGCTTGGATTGGTTATTGAAAGATACCTTTCCATGGATTATGACTTAGCTTGGATTGGCAAGATGACATGCCTTTCCATGAATAACAAGAACAAGTAATAAATGACTATTCCGTGGGATTTATGCTTAGCACCGAGAGGACATTGAAATGGAAGCTCTCCCGTTAGTAGAGGCCGGGTTTCTAGAAGCAATCTCTTTATCCCTTACCTATGTGTCCCCATAGGATGATTTTCTAGATAGACATTAGCTAGTGGATCCACTTAAGCTAGACATTCATGGTCCTTACCTTGGCAAGTAGGACAACCCTTTTCGGTGTGGGAGACATCGGGGATCATGTTATATCTCACATGGTCTCTTTGTCGGTTAAGGGTAATTCCCCACATTAATAATGAACTAAGGTTACTTCAAGAAGTATCTCATAAGTGTTCAAAGGTTTTAATGATGTTAGCTTGCATTGACCATGATTTATGACTTATGTTTTTTGTAACACCCCGTATTCGAAAAGAGGCCAAATAGCAGTTTTTCAGGAAGTTGCAGGTGACAACCAAGAGGGCCACCCACGGCCCGTGGATGGGACCATGGACCGTAGGTGTGTTCCGTGGATGGCCCTATCTAAGGGACTTCTTAGGGCTTAGGACCACGGTCCTTGGTTGGGGCTCGTGGTTCACTGGCCAAAATTTAACTTCCTGACCACCATCGATAGCCGTGCAGTACGGTGCGTCATCCTAACCACGGTCTTTCAGTGGGGTTTCGTGTGTCGCAGCTGGCAGTTAAGTTCAGGGGGTAGTTGGGTCTTTTTCTAATTAATTAACTCCTATACTACATCGTTTTACCCTTCAATAAGACCCTTATATAAGTATTTTCAACCCCCAAATTAGCCCATTCACTTCATTCTTCCAAAATCACAAAAGAAGAACTCTCAAAAATATTTCTCTCTCTAGAAACTTGAAGAAGAAGAATTATTCAACCTAGGGTTTCAAGACAAGTCTCAATTCCTCCATTGAAGGCTAGCATTTGGATTCAGGAGAAAGTTATTTCTCTAAGATTGACCTTAGATCAGGTTATCACCAATTGAGGGTGAAAGAAGATGATATTCGGAAGACTGCTTTCCAAACTCGGTATGGTCATTATGAGTTTTTGGTAATGTCATTTGGGTTGACTAATTCTCAGCCGGCGTTTATGGATTTGATGAATAGGGAGTTTAAACCATACCTTGACATGTTTGTGATTATGTTCATTGATGATACATTGATTTATTCGAGAAGTGAGGATGAGCATATTGATCATTTGAGGATCATGATACAAGTTCTTAAGGACCAACAACTCTTTGCCAAGTTTAACAAATGTGAGTTTTGGCTAAGATCCATAGCTTTCCTTGGCCATATTATTTCAAGTGAGGGTATTGAGGTAGATCCTAAGAAGACGGATGCGGTCAAGAGTTGGCCTAGACCACTAACTCCTTCTGATATTAGAAGTTTCTTGGGTTTAGCCGGTTATTATAGAAGGTTTGTTGAGGGATTCTCTTCAATTGCCTCTCCTTTGTCTCCTTTGACTCAAAAGAAGGCCAAGTTCATATGGTCCGATCGTGTGAGAAAAGTTTCCAAGAGTTCATATGGTCCACTCCGGTGTTGACTCTACCGGAATGGACAAATGGCATTGTGGTTTATTGTGATGCCTCAAGAATTGGGTTAGGGTGTTTGCTTATGAAAAATGGGTAAATCATTGCCTATGCCTCAAGGCAACTTAAGATTCATTAGAAGAATTATCCTACCCATGACCTTGAACTAGCGGCGGTTGTTTTTGCCTTAAAGATTTGGAGGCATTATTTGTATGGTGTGCATGTAGATGTGTTTACCGACCATAAGAGTTTGCAATATGTGTTTAATCAGAAAGATCTGAATGTCCGCCAAAGAAGGTGGCTTGAACTATTGAAAGACTATGACATGAGTGTTCTCTATCACCCCGGAAAGGTAAATCTGGTGGCGGATGCTCTTAGTCGGTTATCTATGGGAAGTGTTGCTCATATTGAAGAAGAAAAGAAATTGTTGGTTTGAGATGTTCATAGATTGGCCCAATTGGGTGTTCGGTTAGTGGACTCTACCAACGGTGGTGTTATGATCCACAATGGTTCAGAATCGTCTTTTGTGGTGGATGTGAAAGCCAAGCAAGGTCTTGATCCAATTTTGGTCGACATAAAAGAAGTGGTGCTTAAGAAATCCGTTGAGGCTTTCTACCAAGGGGGAGATGGGGTACTTAGATATCAAAGTCGTTTGTGCGTTTTGAATATTGATGACTTAAGGGAGCAGATCTTGTCAGAAGCCCATAGTTCACAGTATTCCTTTCACCCGGGAGCCACCAAGATGTACCGTGATTTACGGGAAGTCTATTGGTGGAATGCAATGAAGAAGGATATTGCAGAATTTGTGACTAAGTGTCCTAATTGTCAACAAGTGAAAGTTGAGAATCATAAACGGGGAGGTTTTTCCCAAGATATTTGCATTCCTACTTGGAAGTGGGAAGATTTGAACATGGACTTTATTGTTGGTTTGACTCGCACCCGGCGATAACATGACTTGATTTGGGTTATAGTAGATCGGATGATGAAATTGGCCCATTTTCTTCTCGTCAAGGTTTCCTATTCGGCGAAGGACTATGCCAAGTTGTACTTAAGAGAAATGGTAAATTTACATGGAGTGCCTTTGTCCATTATTTCCGATCGTGGTACCCAATTCACTTCTCAGTTTTGGAAGTCTTTCAAAAAGGGCTAAGTACTCGGGTAAAGCTTAGTACGACCTTTCATCCCCAAACTGATGGCCAAGCGGAGCGTACTATCCAAACTTTGGAAGCTATGTTGAGAGCTTGTGTGATTGATTTTAAGGATAATTGGGATGACCATTTGCCACTGATTGAGTTTGCATATAACAATAGCTATCACTCGAGTATTGGTATGGCTCTATTTGAGGCATTGTATGGTAGGAAACGTAGATCTCCTATAGGTTGGTTTGAGGTGGGTGAAGTTGCCCTAATAGGTCCCGAATTGGTACATGAGGCCATAGAGAAAGTTTGACTTATTAGAGAAAGGTAGAAAATGGCTTAAAGTCAGCAAAAGTCATATGTCAATGTAGGAAGAAGAGATATTGAGTTTGATGTTCATGATTGGGTTAACTTGAAAATTTCACCTATGAAGGGTGTAATGAGGTTTGGTAAGAAAGGGAAGCTTAGTCCCTGATATGTAGGCCCATATCAGATTTTGAGACGTGTTGGTAAGGTTGCTTATGAGCTAGATTTGCCAAATGAGTTGGCATCGGTACATCCGGTTTTCCATGTCTCTATGTTGAAGAAATATGTTGGTGATCCAACATCTATAGTTTCCTTAGAAGGTTTGGGAGTTGATGAAAATCTTTCTTATGAGGAAGTTCCGGTTGAGATTTTAGACCGGCAAGTCAAGAAGTTGAGAAATAAAGAAGTAGCTTCGATGAAAATGTTGTGGAGGAATCAGTTAGTTGAGGGTGCTACTTGGGAGGCAGAGGCCTATATGATGTCCTGATATTCTCATCTCTTTCCTTCTACTCCTACTCTAGCTTAAGGTAATGAGTTCCTCATGGTTTGTTTTTGTCTTGGAGTCATGTGTTTTTATGTGTTTCCATGATTTCCTTATTATGCATGGTTTGTGAAAAGTTCACGTTTTGATAAAATGAGTTTGCTTAATTTACTCTTACATGTTTATGTGCATATGAGTATGAATTGCATGTAGACTACTTGATATGATGTTATGAGCATGACTTTAGCTTGGAGTTGATGTTTCCACCTCGGATATATGCATTTGAGTATGTTGTTAGCTTGTAGTTGATGTTTTCTCCTTGGATGTTAGCTTGGGGTTGATGTTTCCTCCCTGGATATGTGCATTACATGCATGATGGGCTGTTAGATTCAGTTTCATCCCTCTTATGATGTTTTGACAATGTCTTAGCTTGTAGTCGATAGTTCCTCCTTGGTAATATGCATTGTATTGTAGGTTGGGTTGTTAGTTCCTCTCCTACTCTTTTCGTACTAGCTTGAATCTCATTCGAGGACGAATGATCCCAAGGAGGAGATATTGTAACACCCCGGATCAGAAAGAGGGCATTATGGCTGACTTCAGAAAGTTGTAGGTGGCAACCACGTGGACCACCCACGGCCCGTGGATGGGACCACGAACCGTAGGTGTGGTTCGTGGAAGTCCCTACCTGAAGAAGGTCTGAAGGCTCAGGACCACGGCCTGACCAACAGACCATAGGTCAGACCACGGTCCGTGGTTGGGGTCCGTGGTTCACTGGCAAAGAATCCACCTTCTGACCACCATAGACGGTTGTGCAGGATGGACCGTTGGTCTCTCCACGGTCCGTCGACTGGTGGGCGTGGATCATGGCTGGCAGTTATTCTTCAGGGGTAGTTGGGTCTTTTCCTAATTAATTAAATCCTATACTACGCCATTTTGCCCTTCACTAAGACCCCCTATATAAGTATTTTAACCCCAAATTTCCCAATAGAAATCATTCTCTTAATTTACCAAAAAGAAGAACTCTCTCTAATATTTTTCTCTCTAGAACTTGAAGAAGAAGAAGGATTCAACCTAGGGTTTCATACAAGTCTCAATTCCTCCATTGAAGATAAGCATTTGTCTTTTAGGTATGATAATTTTCATCCATGGATTCCTTCGATTCATGGAGTTCCCAAATTCCTCTATTTTCAAAGTTAGAAATCCCCAATTGAGTTAGGGTTTTCTTCAATTGTCATAGGTTCTCTTGATTATTGATTTAAATGATTGAATTATTATCTCTTATGCATGAATTGATGAAATGCTATGATTTTATGATGATTTCCCCTATGAACCCATGTAATCCCCATGTTTTCAAGTTATGGATCATATGATGTGGGGTTTTGATTATAAAGGAAAAGTTTTATCAAATTAAGCATGTATTGCTAGCTTTAAATAAGTTTATGATGAAATTCATATCTAACCTATGTTTTTTGAAGGTTGATGATTGAAAGTGGGTTTTGAACCTTGAAAGGTAAATTATGGAATTATGCATGTTCTTATGAAATCTATGCAAATGTTTTAAAGATGCTTTGAGAGTAAAATATCAATGATGATGTTGTTGTTGTGTTGTTGAAAGGATTGTTCTCATAAAAACATGAAAGCAAGATGTGAAGAGTTTTCTCACATAGTAAAGGATTCTAAGGTTGAAAGGTTTTCTCACCTAATTGAATCAAAGATTAAGAGCTATCCTAATGAACCTAGCTTGGATTGGTTTTTGAAAGATACCTTTCCATGGATTATGACTTAGCTTGGATTTTCAAGATGACATGCCTTTCCATAGATAATAAGAACAAGTAAGAAATGACTATTCCATAGGATTTATGCTTAACAGCAAGAGGACATTGAGATGGAAGCTCTCCCATTAGCAGAGGTCGGGTTTCTAGAAGCAATCTCCTTATCCCTTACCTATGTGCCCCCATAGGACTACTGTCTAGATAGACATTAGATAGTGGATCCACTTAAGCTAGAAGTTCATGGTCCTTACCTTGGCAAGTAGAACAACCCTTTTAGGTGTGGGAGACACCGGGGGATCATGTTATCGCTCACATGGTCTCTATGTCGGTTAATGCTAATTCCCCACATTAATAATGAACTAAGGTTGCTTAAAGAAGTATCTCATAAGTGTTCAAAGTTTTTGATGATGTTAGCTTGCATTGACCATGATTTATGACTTATGTTTTTTAATCCGTTTATATCATGTTTTAGCTTGGTCAATTACATGTCATGAAATGTCCCTTTTAGCATGATTTAAATATTTTATGCATAGCTATCATACTTGGTACATTGTTTTGTACTAACGCATACTCTTGCCTACATTTCCCCAAATGTAGGGTCCGACATTTGAAGTATGATACTTAGACTAAGAGTATGCGTTACTACAAAATAATGTACCAAATATGATAGCCATGCATAAAATATTTAAATAATGCAAAAAGAGGACATTTTATGACATGAAATTGACCAAGCTAAATCATGATATAAGATGGGTTAGAAAACAGAAGTCATAAAACATGGTCAATGCAAGCTAACATCTTTAAAACCTTTGAACACATATGAGATACTTCTTGAAGTAACCTTAGTTCATTATTATTGTGGGAAGTAGCTTTAACCAACATAGAGACCATGTGAATTATAACATGATCCTCCGGTGTCTCCCACACCGAAAATGGTTGTCCTACTTGCCAAGGTAAGGATCATGAACTTCTAGTTTAAGTGGATGCACTAGCTAATGTCTATCTAGACAATCATCCTATGGGGGAACATAGGTAAGGGATAAGGAGATTGCTTCTAGAAATCCGGCCTCTACTAACGGGAGAGTTTCCATCTCAATATCCTCTCGGTGCTAAGCATAAATTCCACGAAATAGTCATTTCTTACTTGTTCTTGTTATCCATGGAAGGGCACGTCATCTTACAAATCCAAGCTAAGTAATAAGTCATCCATAGACTATGAGTTACAATTGCGGAAAATTAGGACATTTAGCTAGAGATTGCAAGTTACCTAGAAACCTAAATAAAAAACAGATAACAGAACTAATCATAGATGAAAAAGAATATATGCAAATAGAATACATAGACTATGAGTTAGAAAGCGAAGATAGTA